>VRLP01002428.1:0-88681 GCA_009660295.1 Lophius piscatorius | reverse complement strand
GGTTCATACAGTGAAACAGAACAGGTTCAAACAGTGAAACAGAACTGGTTCATACAGTGAAACAGAACAGGTTCATACAGTGAAACAAAACAGGTTCATACAGTGAAACAGAACAGGTTCATACAGTGAAACAGAACTGGTTCATACAGTGAAACAGAACAGGTTCATACAGTGAAACAGAACAGGTTCATACAGTGAAACAAAACAGGTTCATACAGTGAAACAGAACAGGTTCATACAGTGAAACAGAACAGGTTCATACAGTGAAACAGAACTGGTTCATACAGTGAAAATGAACAGGTTCATACAGTGAAACAAAACAGGTTCGTACAGTGAAACAGAACTGGTTCATACAGTGAAACAGAACAGGTTCAAACGGTGAAACAGAACTGGTTCATACGTTGAACCGGCCAATCGAAGCTCTTTAAAACAGTGTTGGTAGCACTTTTGAGAATTCTCAGTATTTTTCCCTAAGTGTGTGTGTGTGTTTGAGCGTGTGTTGTGTGCACGATGTAAAAGAGGATCCATCTTATTTATAATGTAATTAACTGTTGTCCACCAATGTTGCTGATCTGTACACACACTCAGCATCCATGCATCATCTGCAACAGGTTCTGCTACTCCAGCACCATCGTGTTGACTGAAGCTTGGCTCCGCCAGGATATACCGAACTCCATGGTGGAAGTGGAGGGATTCTCCTGTATACGAGCGAACAAGACCCACTCCTCAGGGAAAAACAGATGAGAAGGAATATGCATATATCTATATATCACCAAAGAAGTCAAGGCCTGCATCAACAAAAAGAAAACAGCTTTCAGGAACAATGACCGCAGATGTTTGGCCACAGCCTAAAAAGAATTGAAGCTCCTCCTGAGGACGGCTCAGGAGAATCTCAGTGCTGCCTTGGAACAAAACTTCAGCTCCATGGACAATAAAAGTCTATGGGATTGTTTGAAAGTAAAACAAACATGACCCCAAACAGGTAATAATGTGTCTCTGTTGACGACAAGAAGAAAGAGCTGAAGCTTTGAACTCATTTATAGATACTGTAATATCTCACGAGCTAACAGTTAACCCGCAATCTGTACAGGTGTTATTCAGCAGAGCATGTAATAAAACATCTACTGGGCCGGAAATGCTCTGCTGAACTAATCGTTACCTCCCAAAAATGCCACCATCATTCTGATGCCCAAAACATGGTGTCCCCCAGCCGTCAATGATTTCAGACCAGTAGCCTTAACATCTGGAATGAATCGTTATGAACATGCTGAAGACTGGAGTAGCCTCAGGGTCGGTCCCAACCCAGACAGGCAGGGGCGAAGCCCAGACGCGGCTGTCGTCAGTGTCACCCATTTAATCAGCAAGCATCTGGTTTGGAAGGTCCTCAGGCGTATTTGCAGACTTCTGCTCTGCTTTTAACACCATCCAAAGACATCTGCTTGTGCATAAGCTGAATGACCTCCATGTAATCCCGCTGCTCATTAAACGGTTCCAATCTTTCCTTACAGACAGATCGCAGCCGGTTAAAGTTAACGGCTGCCTCTCCAAGAGCAGAACCTTCTGCACATGTGTTCTTCAGGGATGTGAGAGTTTGCCCGTTCTCTCCACGGTGTATACAAACAACTGCAGGAGTAATCACACCAACAACCATATCATCAAATTTTCCTATGACACCATCATTTTAAGCCTGCTATCTTCGGACACCTGCCTCTCAGTTTACCACACGGAAATTGACACATTCAAAACGTGGAATGACGACCATCACCTCATTTTGAATGTAAACAAAACAAAGGGGATGATATTTGACCCCAGGGAAGTAAGATCCCATGACCCTGTAGTCGTTGGAAACAGTGTGATTGAACAGGTAAGCTCCTACAAGTACCTGAGAATACACATAAACAGTAATCTCAAACTGGACCCATGTGGATGATATGTCTGCTCGGATGACTCAGGTACTTCACTTCCTTCGCAGACTCAGACTGTTTTGTGTGGCTGCCAAGATCTTTTCCACATTCTATGACGCTGTTCTGGTGAGTTGAATTAGATACGGCACCGTCGCTTCGTACGGCACCTTTACAGTCCAGTCCAAGACCAAATAAAATAGTCTGCTCAAAACATCGATGGAAGGGGTTGGTGTGATGGAACTCCCCTCTCTGAACAACATTTACATCATAGCTTTCGTCAAGCTTACCAAATCCTGAAGAACACATTCTGCACCAAGAATACCCACTTTTACCATCAGGTAGACACCACAGAACCCCAAAACACAGCAGTAACCGGTCCAACCGTCCTTCCTCACCACCTCAATCTCACTACTGAACAAACATCTCAACTCCAACTCCTAACAAGAGCTTTATCGTAAATGTCTCATGTTCACACACCAACTTCAGTAACCTCCTCGCTCTGGTTAAACACGTGTGAAATATAATGTATGACGTAATGATAGGGTAAAGGCAATATCTTATGGTTTCACACATCCAACAATATCTGACTGTACCTCGGTGTATATCAAATGTTCCACGTCTCCATGGTTCTAAACACATCTATACTTACTGCTTGATAATATGCTGCTTGACCTTCTACCTCTTACAAACTATTTGCACTATTAGTATCCCACATTGAGCTCTCACAAACCTTATAAAATGTTATATTGGTGGCTTATTTCATTTGATTTTATTTATATTTTGTGATACTGTACTTATGTCCGCTGTAATGATCTGAACGACTGTACCGCTGACCGAGGCCAATTTCCCATCTGGGACAATAAAGATGTATCTTATATTATCTTATCTAATCTTATCTTAATTACAATAATAATATATAATAATAATTAGAAATAGAAATAGTAATTGACTTTATTGCAATTCAGGTTAACCACCTGGCAGGAACACAGCAGAAAGACACTATGTTGCATTTGGTACTATAAAAATAAATAAAAGAAATAAAAGAAACAGGAAAAGTAAAGGAATCAGCAAAAAAGGAAAAAGGCAATAAAGGTCATTAAAAGGAGCATTCCGTACAAAAGTGTGTGTAATACTGCACACAGCAGCAGGATTGTTGAAATAAATAAAACTATATACTGCATGATTGTAAATAAAAGAACAATTGTACATTTTACACGGTAAGGATGCTGCAGAAAAGAAAAAAGAAAAACATCCCATAGAAACATGAATGTTGAATAGTAAAAAGAAAATTTTAATATATTAACAAATAATCAATTTATACAATAATCACTCTTATTGTGATCTATATATATATATATATATATATATATATATATAGCAGCTGATTAGTTTTGCATGACAACAAGAGACGTGGAAAAAGAGTTACCTGAAATGATGAAAATGTGTTTTGTCTTATTCCAAATCCCAGATGTAACCAGTTACTCAATTTAATTTGAGCCAATTTCCATTCCCGGCTCTTCGCATTTGTTTTGCATTTTAAAACTGCATTATAGTTCTTTCTCATCATATTTTTCCTATTTGTGTACTCTGATTAATCAAAAAACATTAAGGGCCTGTTTCGCTTGGATTGCAAATAGCGAGTTTGCATTCTAACACGGGATGTTCTTGTTTGCGTATGGTTTGTGGGTGATCAATTAAGAATTATTGCGTAAACGACGACAGATGCAAACATGAGGGTTTTGCGAGTGTTACCAGTTTGCCTTGGAGAGTTTGGACCTCTGTAAATAAAACAGGTGGGGGGCCGCTGACAGACGAGTCTCTGCACATCACTGAGCAGCAGGTGCAGCTCACTTCCTGCCATGAGCAGACGCACACATTTTTCTCCTGGATGGATTTAATTTATTTACCTTATTTACCAAATCAAAAATGAATGTGCTCCATGTTTTAACGTTTTGCTGGACAGGGTTGAGTTGTAGTCTTGGAGATGGATTCTTCCGTTGGGCAGGAGGTGGGAGACCCAGGCAGCAGGTCATCACTGGATCTGGTCTGGAGATGTCCATCAGAACACTGGCAAGAGTGATTGAAGGTTCGGTACGGGCAGTGATGGCGTCTCTCTCTCAATCCACAGGGTCCCACAACGGAGCAGCCGGGGAATGGAGAGGGAGGGGAGCGCACAGGAGGCATAGCCTCACATGTGGCCATTGATCATTCTCCTCCTCCATGTCCATGTCATCCTGCTCCAACCCGTGATCTTCTCCAATGTTGTGAAACATACAGCAGACAACTACATTCTGGGCTGTATAGTAACGCTCCTCCAGTGCGGTCCAAACAGCAGAATCGGCTTTTCAGTATGTAAAACTGTTTCTGTGCACAACGATCTGCAGATTAGCACCTTCCTTTCAAACGGATTAAATACAGACGCAATCACAAGCGCCAACATTTTCTTTTGACAAATGTCATCTTTGACTTCACCTGTCTGTCCGTGGTTACGGCTGTGTCCGTGGTTACGGCTGTCATTAAAATTCTGTTCAACAAATCTGCTTGTGTGTCGTTTTCCGAGCGCTTGTCGTTTCATGATGCCGAGCTGCAGACGGTAAAGCCAACAGCTGATGACGTAATCACTCTACAAAACAGAGTCCGTGTGTGTTTTCCCTAAACCCACACCAGAAACACACACACACACAGGATTGAATGATGTGTGAAAACTCATTCAGGCAAGAATCTTGTGGGATCTCCACTTCCACGCAATTGTGTTTCAATGATGTCCCTTTAATACAGTTTCTACACATTCTCTCTTTATTAATGAGCCTCCAGCCGGATCTCAAACCCTGTAGAGAAACAGGAGGACGTATGATGACATTTCGCTTCCAACAGTAGAAGCTCGTATCGTCTCAATGCATAAAGCTTTTGGTGTTTCGTATAAGTTTCTTTATTGGCTCGAATTAGCTTTAAAGAAGCTGCTTGGTAGGAGAGGCCAGTAGTGTCGTGATGCAGGGTTTCCTGCACCGAGAGTGGTGTAGGCCATAGTGAGGGGAGTAGAGGCCAGCATTCTGAGTGGTGGAGGCAAGTATTCAGGGCAGTAGAGGCATGCAGTAAACGTGTTGATGGCCAGTAATGAGGGTTGTAGAGTCCAGCATCATGAGTGTTGGAGGCCAGTATTCAGGGTAGTAGAGGCCAGCAGCAAGAAGAGTGAGGCCGGTAGTGAGGGGTAGTAGAGGCCAGCATTATGAGTGGTGGAAGCAGGTATTCAGGGCAGTAGAGGCCAGCAGCAAGAAGAGTGAGGCTAGTAGTGAGGGTAGTAGAGGCCAGCAGCGAGAATGGTTGTAGGCCAGTAGTGAGGGTACTAGTTGCCACCTGAAATTTTGCATACTTTGAAGGGTGAAATGACAAATAAAAGTCTTCTTCAGCTGGGCCACTTCTTCCCACAACAAGAAGCTGTAATAAAGCTGTCTTCGTTACTGCTTGTCTTCATGTTTTATTGCAGTCTAAGGGTTGTTTTGGACGCAGTGAGAATTCTTTGACACAAATGACCCATTTCGCCAACAGCAACGCCCACATAACGAGTTAATTTATATGCATGTTAAAGAATGTGCTGTCTGACTTCCTCCTCCTCAGCTCTCTGTGAAGCGTCCACCGGGAGTCTCGACTGAAGCGAGAGAAGATGACTACAAATTGACTTCCTGTCACAAGACTTTACACGCAAACAAAGAGCAGTTCTCGTACACACTCAGATGAGTTTGCTCATTTTCGCCATGCACACAAACACACGCAGAGTGGCAGGCGGACCGGCTTGGGTGGCTTTAACATTAAAAATGTATCAAAAACCAATTAGCATCGTGTGAAGGGTAGGGAAAGAGGGAGAAGAAAAAAAAGGGACAGAGAGGGAGACAGAAGGACATAGAGAAGATTTGGAGCAAGGGTGGAGAGAGACGAACGAGGCAGGGGAATGATTCGTAGGACGAGGAAGAGGCAGTAAAAGTGAACCTAACGAGAGCGGGAAATGGGGAAACAAAGACTTTAAAATGTTTAGAATCATTATCTAAAAAATGGTTCAACTCACTCACCAGAATCTGAATTTAAGTTTTACTTTTCTGCCATAGACCTCAGCTTGTTTTTTCAGACTATGTACGTTATGATATTGCCTGCCACCGCTTTGATTTGTTCATGAGCCTTTACAGCAGTAAAGAGATCTTTTTTTTTTTTTTTACCACCAGTGTTATTGAGTTCTGCTTTTGGGTCCAAACTGTTGTTTCCATTTTGAGGATTTTATGACAAAAATGCGGCATTTATGGCATTTAGACAGACAAGCAGAAAGGAACGTTATTAATTCCAGTCATTATTTTGGGGAAATGACACCACTTTTAGTCACTTTACTGCAAAGACATTGCTTTATGGCAGTGACAATGTTGTATGGCAACAATATCAGTTTCCTGCAATTATACCACTTAATGGCAAAAACAAAACTTCACAGCAACGTACCTTCTGATAATTTATGGTTTTGAGATTATATGATATTATTTCTGTTCCCTCTAGCAAGTTTTCTGGACTGATACAAAAGAGTTTCTAGGGTCAGTTTTCACACCAGAGCTCTTTTTATCGCCCTTTTTCTCTTTGCAAATTGCTTTGGTTGAACCTCTTGATTTACATTAAGATGTATATTAATGTCAACCATGTCAACACTCTTAAATAATAATTGACATACAAATAAGATATTCATAAATATAGTTGGAAGAAATTGAGGGATCAAAAAAAAGTTAGAAACCATTCAACAGAAACGCCAGAAACTGATCATCATGTTGCGAACCATAATTCAAGAACCATTGGCTCTACACTGAGAACACACGATACTGAGACGTCCTCCATCCCTGAGACCCTCCTCTCTCCACAGACACAGAGACTTGGAAGCAGGTTCTCTCTCCGTGAAGAGCAGCAGCGTGTTCTGTGGTCTCTATATTATCTGTGCACAGAAGAGCTCTCCTGCTGGGAAGTTATGCTCCTGCAAACATGTCCACATCTCTTCAAATGAAGACTAAGCCGACCGGAATCCTCCTGGGCTTCACCAAAACACGCAAGCAACCGCCGGGCTATTTGTGTGCAAATGTGGAACCGCCAGCAGCATGTGTACGCGTGTGCACCCGAAGAATCAACTCTGTGATGGTGCATGTAAACGCGTTATCTCTCAGGGCGCCAGGGATGAAGAAAGCCATTAAGTTTGTGGAAAGGGTGTGTGAGCGCACTACGCTCACTCCGGAGAGATCAAACTGAGGTTTTTACATGTTTGAGCTTTGAGGAGAAAATGTCAGGTCGGATGTTTCTCTGTGGGAAGCAACGTGTCTCTGGTAGAGTTCACAGTATCTGCAGAGAAACAGGACTTCCAACTCCAGTCCGTTTGGAAAAATTCTGTTCTTTGCCCCAATCAAAGGTCAGGGAATGTGTGTTATCAAATAAGACTTTTAAAAAACATCTGTAAAAAAAACAAATGTTTACAAAGTTCCTTTTCAGATGAAGCAAAAACAGGAAAAGTCGGAAGGTGTTGAAACATCAGAGATACATTAACCAGAAGGCCACCCGAAAAAAAGTAAGGCACAAAAAGACGAAAGTCACAAGATAAAAGAAAAAAAGAGACAAATTCTAGAAGCTACAAACAAAAATAGAGAATAAAAGATTAAATAAAAGACAAAAATGTAAAAAAAAAAAAGTCCCATGTCACATTAAAATACAAAAGTAACGAAGCTGAAAAAATAGGGGAAAGAGAAAGAAAATGAGAGACAAAACTAAGAAAAATAAAACAATATGAAACAAGAAAATGACATGATTGAAAGATGACGAGACAAAATGTATGCGATTAAACAAAAAGGAAGGGAAGTGAAAGAAAAAAAACTAAAATAAGAGACATTAAGTCCAAAATAAGAGATGATGTCAAATCACAAAGAGTCAAAGAACTGGTGATGGTGGTGGTGGAGACTGATGACTCTGCTGAGACAAGTAAAGCTAAGTGATGGGGGCGATGAGGGGGGCGGCGATGAGGAAGCTCAGCGTTAAAGATAAAGTGAGGAGCTTTAACATCAGAAGAGAACTCAGAGAGGAGCCGCTACTCATTTGCCTCGAAAGAAGCCAGTTGTTGTGGTTCACGGACTGGATTTGCAGAGTGCCTCTGCAGGCAGATTTGGAACACCTCGGGATTCCCGGGGATCCTCCAGGATAAGCTGAAGAATGTTGCTGAGGAGAGGGACATTTGGAACACCCTTCTTGACGCGCTTCAGGCAAGAGCAGAACCCGAATAAGCCGGAGAAAGTAAATGGAATGCTTGGAGAGAAAAAAACAAAGGAAATATTCTCCAAGAACTTTGTGTGTTAATTTCTTTAATTTCTCACTATAGTGCTTTACTTGAAGAATCATGACCCAAACCACGGAGCCCTGATGTGAAGAGGTTCAACCAGGAGTCACACTCATCCCAAAACTTACACTGTAAATAAAAATATGTAGCTGTGGTTGCCAGAATTCCAGGACCATGTACAACACATTGTGGTAAATTACCATGAAAACAGAAATAATCTCAACTGCTCTACACTTTACGAAGACATCCCATAACATGACGGCGAATTACAATCATTTCTGACCTTTTCTTACATCCCAAAGAGTCTGGGATTTTATGGAATCGTCATGGCCGCAGTGTGAACGCGATAACTAAAAAACTATTTCATGAATCATTTTTACCCAAACCTTAGTGCGAGGAAGAACTGGAATGTACACTAGGGGGAGCTTTATCTCCACAATTGTCAACCGTTGGTTCTATTTAGTCAAAACTTGATGTACATGATTCCCCTCCAGGACACTTTGAGATAACTTCCTAACCACTGGTTGTGTTTAGTCTTAATTTGGTGCATATGAATCGACTCAAGAAGCTCTATCTTGTGAATGTCGACATTTTACTCTAGTAGATTCTATTTTCTATTTTTTTTAAAAACATTGTTTTCTGGACTTACCTCAGAAAGAAAAATGTCATGGATGGTTTTCAAATTGAATAGCTAAATAGAATTTAGTGTGATGAAGAACTGGGTTGACTTTGGGAAAGGTGGGCTGTATATTTCTGACCCTGAGAGGAGCTTTATCTCCAAAAGGGGGATGAAGGACTTTCCGGGGATATACCTTTGCTGTCGGGGACAGCAGCGAATAATAATATTATTAATTATTAATATTATATTAATGAATCCTTTTTCAGTCACATACAGTCATAAACAGTGAAATCCTTTCTCTGCATTTGACCCGTTGCTGAGGAGCCTCATTCCACCAATATTTATATCATAATACTATGTGATTAGAATCGTTTTAATGTAGAAACAACGGTACGCTCCTGCTAATTTTAAATGCCCATACCAGCCATATCTGTAATTTAGACAGAAAATTGTTTTTAAGGCGTAATTTGTCTGTGACAATAAGGTATTTTCCCATAATTTTTTTACCAAACGTTTGTATTTATTCTGTGTTTTCCACATATTCGGACCACTCTGAGTTTTTTACTGTTTCTTTATTTAAGAAAATTCACTGTAGCTACTACAGTGATGTACCGTTTTTGGTTTTACTGTATTTTTCTGTTGGTATTTGACAGTTTTTGAAAATGATTTCTATAGACGATTTTTACAGTGTGCAGCTAATCTATGAGGATTATATTCGCGAAGTCCCAAATATTGTATAACCTTGTTTGCATCAGTTTTTTAAAGGAAACGCCTTTAAAGCCCCCTTTATCTCCTTCCATTTACAAAACTACTCTCTGATTACATAAATACAACAAATGTCTTAATTGAGCTTTAAAAAAAAATTGACGGAAAAAAACAGAAATATGTTTATCCGTAAAACATCCAGAGAATATCAAATGAATTCAAATGTCCTATTTGAGGCCGGCGGAGTAAGAGCCCCGCGGTCAGGCCGCGCCGCCAGCTTTGAAGATTAAAGACGTATTGATGTGGATCTCCATTGACTCGCCTTCCTGGCTGCTTCCGGCTATTCTAGATCAAATGAGAATTAATTATATATGAAAAAAGACCAGTCTTTGAATTTCAAATGTTTCAGTCAATTAATTGAGAAAATCAACCACTCCAGTTGAAAGTCTCTTCAAAGGGGCTTAAAAAAAAAAAGGCTTCAAATGAGCAAATTATCAAAGAACTCAACCCACGGTTGAACGCGTTTGTGGGCGGGTGTGTCATCACTCTCGCACCGTTTTATCAATTGTACGCTTCTTAAGATGCAATTATTCTTTCTGAGGCTCAGAGTCTAACTCAGACTTTACTCCCAAATATTTGTGCGTAACGACTCTTACTGTCACCAAACACTCATAAACTGGGCTGTCCCATTTACTTGAACGTAACATGTGTTTGGTATGAAATCACTTCCTGTTTGCAGGATTGACATGATTACATCATTAAATCCGTCTTTGTTCATGTAGAATGTGTATTGGAAAATAACACACAGTGCTCCACTTGATAAAAACAATGTCCCCTTAGCCCCCCACTCCCCACCACTCGTATTCACCTACAAGATAACAAAGGACCAAACAAAGGAGAAAAGTAGAAACTAGAAAAACAGGATATACAATTAAAACAAGTTGTAAACAACTGATGAGAGTTTTTCTATAATAACGGCTGTGTAAGCTGGGGGCTTATTTAAGTTACACAAAGTTGTTCAACAGAAGAATTTGTGCAGATTTCACTCACACACTAACACACAAACACGCACTCGCACAACCAACCGCACGCACACACACACACCCTCCAAACATACGCATGCGCACACACAAACCCGCGCTCACACAGACAAACACTTACACACACAAACACATGCACATACACGCGCAAACAAACACACACAAACACACACATGCACACACCCGCACACACACAATGACTCACACAGACGCACGCACACACAGAGACACACACACGTACTGCCACATACACATACAGAGCTAAACATCTAATTGCAACAACTAATTGAACTGGCTTCAAATGAGGCTTAATGTTTTTGTGGTCCTCAAACGTTCAAAGCACCAAAGAGACTTGGCTTCACGGCTAATTAAATCACCTAATGAAGAAATTACAAAAGTTAACGTAAAACCTGGACAAATGTTAAACTTTTGTATTTGAGGTCAGATCTCAGAAAGCTGTTGTTGATCCAAAGTTCACAGATGTGTTTCTTTGGGATAAATTCTTGCAGATTTCTAATCACAAACGTTTATGTTTGAGATTGTTAATCTTTTGTCAATAACTTTATTATGTCATTAAGATAGTTTCTTCATTTTTATTATTATTAAATTATTGTAAAACTTTCATTTGAACTGAGGCTGCTGCAAAGAGGAGGTTCAGTGATGCTGTGAAGGACAACAAGTGTTAACGTGGCGCCATCTAGTGGTGTTAAATGAACAAGGAGCTTATCAGCCATAACATTAGAACCAGCTGCCCAATAGAGCGTAGATCCTCACAAAACAGCACTGACCGTCGAGGCATGACCTCTGAACGTGAGCTGTGGTATCTAGCACCATGATGTGGATCCTTTAAGTACCGGAAGTTGTGTTGTGGGTCCTCCATGAAATGGTTAGTATGTGTACCACATCCCACACATGGTGCATTGGATTGGAAACTGGAGAATTTGGAGGTCAAGTCAGCACTTTGAGCTGGTGTTCCCGAAAACATTCCTCAAGCGTTTCTGCAGTGTGTCAGGGAACATTATCCTGCTGGAAGAGGCCACTGCCGGTAAGGACTATCGTTTCCATGAAGGGGTGAACTTCCGTCTCCAGAAAGGTTTATATAGGTGCGACGTGTCAACGTGACAGCCGCCTGAATGGTAGGATCCAAAATGGGCCAAACTTCTAGATGGGGTAATCTGACTCTCTTCGGTCCTCACAGGGAAGAGGAGGCTCCATTGTTGAGGTGAGGTGAAGACATCAGATGTTTTGTTCAGATCAAGAAACGCAGTACTCCAGAACCAATCCACTGTAGAGCCAGTGGTGGAAGTTGAGGGTCGTCAGCTGGCTGAAATGGATTTGTGCTCCTCTTCCTTACTGTATGAGGTTTAATCCTGGTTGCTGATGAGGCCCACCACGGTCTTCAGCAAACCTTATAATGTGGCAACACTCTAAATTAAAGATAATGCTGTATTTGAATAAATGTAGTTACATTTTCCTGCGTGTGTTTGAGTATTCAAATAATAAACAAATGAAAATAACCAAACGGTCAGGTCTCTAAATATGATCATATGTGGATCATTTGAAGTATTTTACAAACAAGCATTTATTAAAACTATTCAGAGGATTCGATCAATCAAAATAGCGATTGGCCCTTATTGTCCCGCCTTCTGTTTATGTCCTCGTAGCTAATTGGATAAAATCCCTGTCATCTAACGCAACCCGGATGTAAACAAACGCGTCCAAGCTTCCTGCTGTATTTTCTTTTTTTCTCGCATATATTTTCTCTCTTTTCTAAACCGCTGTCGGACGTATTCATTATAAAATGTTATATTGCACAAATACGACGTTTCTTTGCACATTACGCGGGATAACATACACCGGAGGAAATGTTTCTAAATCCAGACGGACCGGATACTTCTGTGTAATGGGTCACTGACCAGAGTCCAAGGAGAGGAGTGGATCTTATTGTGATCTTATTCTGTTTGGTGAGTTCAGGAGATATTTTCTCTTTTTGCGAGGATTCAGTTTCACATTTAGGCAGGAATCAATCATGTTAAGGAGAAAACAATCTGCCTGGGATTAGAGGGGAGCTTTAAAGGACTACATACATCATTAGATTGAAAAGCTGTTAAATCAGTAAGAAATAAACATCAAAATCAAGATTAGGAAAACTGTAAAAATCTAAACATAAATATTAAAACAACAGTCGTAATGATGCTACGAAGTCTATTAGATGCCCTAAGGAAATAGTCCCAGTGGTGGATTGTAACTAAATGCATTTACTGACTTAAGTATCCATTTGAGGTACTAGTACTCTACTTGAGTATTTATTTTTTATACAACATTATACTTGTAGTCCATTACATTTGTCTGACGGCTGTAGTCACAGCTCACTTTTTCAGATCCCAATGTTTCCTACCCTTCATGTATCTTCAAATGTGTTGCTTTTTGAATGTCGGCTGACCAATCCCAAAGGTTATTTTAAATGAAGCCTCTCCTGAATTACATACACAAAAACAAACAGCTCAATGTAAGACAGGTAAAATAATGTGTTTTAGGTGTCAGTAACATTGTACCTGAATAAAGATAAATACATAGATATTTTATTAATGGCGAGGGAAATTCTATGAAAGTTCTATGCATTTGACCTTGAGGTCATGAGGTCATGAGGGAGCAGCTGGTTTAAAGGCCCCAGGGAGCATATTGGGTTTCTCATGGACCCTACGACATGTAGATGTGCTAGGGCTAGAACCGGCTACCTTCCGATCTTCTTATTGTGAGACGGCCCTCTACCCGCTGAGCCCAGCTGGTTATTATGTGTGAGGAATCCGTTAATACCTATATTTCTATCCCTGTCTGATATAAATGTTAGGTTATAACATCGTTATGTTACAGTAACACCATGAAACAAAACGATCAATGAATTTGCTCGGAAAGTGTTTGACAACTTCTGAATCAAATTCGAATAAAACACCACAAAGTTCAAATTATTCTATACAGTGTTTGTGGGATAGGACCATGAGGACCTTCTTTGGGGTACAGTTGGATAGCCAATGGACCCAAAATGTGCCAAAAACTGGGATTTTGACAGCAAAATAACACCCGTGTCCACTAGGGTGGGCTAAATGTACTTATTATAACCTTTAGATGTGACCCTGACCCCAAAATAATCCCCGGGCGCTTCACAGGAGCCGCCCACTGCTCCCTCAGAGATGGGTCAAATGCAGAGAAACGATTTCACTATGTTGTACTGTGTATGATTGTAAGTGACTAATAAAGGATGAATTCATTAAATTAATGAATAACCAAAGGTTTTATTGAAATCCAACATTCTGCACATACAAATTTCCTGAAAAAGTATGTAGAAGCCTGATGATATGCCTGTCGTGTTTGAGCTAAACTTGTATTCTTACTTCTTAAGATGAAACTTTGTTTTTAATATACGTCTTAGATTATCTGGAAAATGTCAAAGAGCTGCGAAGAGGCTGATCTTATAAAAAGTTGACTTTTTACATGGTTCTTGCGAGGCGTCAATGATGAAAACAGGCCCTGAGGATCTTATTGATTAAACCTCTCAACAACTTAATGTAATTAGATTACCTTAACTTTCTAAAGCGGTAAAATAGACCCACACATTCCTATCCTAATAAAACTCTGAGAGGGACACTCACTTACGTTAGCGAGGCTTTGAATGCAGGACCTATAGTGGAGTATTTTCACAGTGTGGTATTAGTACTTTTTACTAAGGATCCGAATACTTCCCCTACCACTGTTTAGTCCATCATATTACCATTGGAAAAAAATAAAATAGTATTACCTCTGCCAGTTTTCACCCCTGTGCACCTGTGTGTTTGATTTTCTAGCAAGAAAAAACAAACAAAATTGGTGCAATATAAGTAAAGATTGATTGATTGATTGATATTTGATTAAATCGAATTGATTCTGATCACAGTAATGTCTTCCTTGGGTACTGTTGTGCCTTGGAGGAGGTTTATGTTCTCTGTACTTTTCCTAATAAGCAAAAGATGCATCCATAAGACGGAAGGAGCCTCTTTTTTGATGCGGCGCAATCATGGTGCTTCAGAAGAGTCCAGATAGTGATTTCATTATGATCAATGGCGGAGTCCTAACAACTACAGATACAATGTGTCCTGGTGCATAATTCACAAGGCTTCTTTTCATTCCGCAGGGTCCATCTAAACTTTCAGATGTGTCCTCCGTTGATGAGCCTCTGATCCTCTGCTCCAGTAGAGGTCATGGCTTCACCCAGCAGTCTGCCTCCGCTCGGCTTCAAGCAGCTGTCAGTCTGCTTGGTGGACTTTCTGAAGACACCGGGACTCCTGAGACCCGCTTCAAGACTGGAGGCCAAAGGTGAGCCGCTGTGATGAATGTAACCACGGAGACATGTCATCATCATCATCATCATCATCATTTTCAGTTCCCATCAGAAGAGTGTCTCTCTGACTTTGGATATGTTCACATCACAAAACCAGTTTGCACTGACTTCATTCTGATTTGTTTGCCCTCCTCTCCTTTAAAGTTCTTCAAACTGAATGAATCTGTTGCTCTCACCTTCAGACTCGTCTAACTTGGTGGACTGTTGGACAGCTCCAGTACTGAACTGGCAGCAAGTTCATCCAGGAGTGGATCAGAGTGACCGCAGCATTGACTTTAAGTTGAAGCAGGAGGAGGAGCAGTTGGAGGTTGACTGCTACTTTGAGAACCCGCAGCAGATGGACACAGAGCTGGACCAGGGGCCTTATTGTGGAGCTAAAAACAATTATTTTAAAGAAGAAGAAGAAAAAGAGTTGCTGGAGTGTTTTGACAACTGTTCAGAAACTAAAGAAGAAGAAACCATTGAACTGGACCTGAGTCACAAAGGAGCTGCTGAGGCGCTGTCGGAAATTCACAGGGACGACGGAAGCTCTCTTGGGGTCAAGTGGCTCGTACAGAACTACGAATTGTCTGCGCCTCTCATGGCTTCCATGATTGGTCAGTCAGAGGAGCATCAGGAGGAAAGAGACTGTACAGATGCAGAATCACAAAGAATGCCTTCAGATAGCACCATCGCACCAGAGCGACATGGACCTGAGGCAGAGCAAAGATCTGAAGGTAATGAAGCCTCTGAAGGGGGAGGTACAGTTTTTATGCTTACAGACGTGTTTGGATTTTCCTGGATGGTTGCAGGGCTGATTGAAGTGATTAGCCGTAACATTAAATCCATCTGCCTAATATTCAATGACCATGTCAAAGTCACTCCGATCGTTACGCTCGTCCAAGTTTCCTGTTTTTCCCAACATCAAATACAAGACAAAATGCTCACTTCTCGCCTAATACAGTAAATCCCACACACTGACTGGTAACCATGGTAACCAGATAATCACTGTTATTCAATAGTTCAGGCCAATGAGGGAATAGTTCTCTGTTAAGTGTCTTAAAATAGTGATTATTTTGTCTAAAAGCGGTCTCTCTGCCAGGACAGTCATTCAGATTTCCTAAGATTGATTTCAGCGATTTCAGTTTATTTGTAAGGGTTTACTGATGTGTAAGGGTTTACTGAGAAATAACTAGGCCTATGCTGTCGTCCCGACTGCAAGGGGTATATTCCCGAAGAGTTCCCCAATTCCCTGCATTGTATAGGCGACCTCCTTGATTGAACTCATACTAAATGTGAAGTTATGTCCGAAACACAGTGTTTTTCGGTAGGAAAGCCCCCCCTTAGTGAGTGAAATGTGAACTTTTAGAGTATAATATGATTTACAAGATTGAGCTCCGTGTATCGATTCATGTTCACCAAAGTTGGACAAAATCAGACCAACAGTTGAGAAATTATGGCCTGACAGTTTTGGAGATAAAGCTCCCCCTAGTGTCAGAAATATAAATCCGAACTTTCCCAAAAATACTCAAGTTCTTCCACACACTGAGGTCTAGGTGAAAATGATCCATGATATCGTTTTTGAGTTATGCTAACACGAAGGATGAGCGGCGGACGCACACGTGATGACCCTTCCATAATACCCCCCTCCTTTTCTGGGACTTCATTAATTAATTAATTGCTAGAAAAAAGTCAATTTATTTTTCTCATAAAATACCACCCAAATCTATTTAAGTTTGTTTTTTATAAATTCAATCAATTGCTTTCACTCATTTTTTCAACAGAATTGCCACTTTCTAGCTCTTCTCTTTGCAATTTATTGGTTCTACCTTTAGGTTATTTTATGTTAAGCCTGGCCTGAATTCCAACAACAATAACAACAATAATCATCATCATGAGCATCTTGTGATCAGTGGACATCGAGCAGGTCCACAGAAGCAGAACCAATCACCAACCATGTGACCTTACAGGGCGAGAAAACACAAAGACTCCAGGGAAGAAGTCAAGTCAGTAACATGCATTTAATCCATGAAAATGCATTAATCCATTAACATGTATTAAACCATTTAACATGAAGTAAACCATTTAACATGAAGTAAACCATTTAACATGAATTAAACCATTTAACATGAATTAATCCGGTAACATGCATTAAAGTGAGAGGGATGTATAAAGAGGGACAGTGAGAGAGGAAGAGAGAAAAGCTCGGTGCATCATGGGAGATCCCCTAGCAGTCTAAACCTATAGCAGCATAGCTAAGAGCTAGCTTATGCCAGCCTTAATTACAAACTTTATCATAAAGGACAGGTTTAAGCCTACTTTTAAATGTAGAGAGGGTCTCTGCCCCCCGAACCCAGATTGGAAGATGGTTCCACAGGAGAGGAGCCTGATAGCTGAAAATATTGTGGGTAACATTATACCTGGTACTATTTTGAACAATCTGTGATTTAAAAGGCTACAACACCATCGTATTATACAAATATTGCATTTGCTCAGAAACTGCATCATGTCACAATGTACATGCTGCTCTACACAGTTTATTTTGGATAGGACCAGGAGGATTCTCCATTTGGTAAAGTTTGAAAACCAATGGACCTGAAATTAGCCAAAAATGTGATTTTGACCCCAGAGAGGCATCACGGGTGGAATATACCACCGATCCGTTAGGGGCAGGTAAATGCACACAAAACAACCTGTCCGTGACATAAATATACTTTTTAATCAAAGTATAGCATTTTGCACGGATTAAAAATTGCAAAAAAGTGTGTAGAAGCTCAATTTCTTTTTCCCCATTTCAGGGGATTTTGTTGAATATCGTCGTCATAAAGATGCTATATTCACAGACACTGTGGCTATTACATTTCATTATTGTGTATTTCTGTTTATCTTGTTTTTTTTGCCACTCCCTCTGCGCCCTGCACAGATGAAAACAAAGGGAAGAAGATCGAGCAGGGAGCCCGACCTCACCATTGTGAGCATTGTGGGAAATCTTTCGTGAGAAGGAGTAATATCATCAGACACCAGCGGCTTCACTGCAGTGTGACAAAAAACACACCGGAACAGACCCATCGGGACACCGATCATGACGAAAAAGAAATTTGCGAAGATGCTCTGCGAGAGAGGCGCCACGTCTGCCGCCTGTGCAATAAGAAATTTTACTTACTGCAGACTCTCCGACAGCACCTCCTTACCCACACGGGGGCGAAGCCTTACAGCTGCAATGTGTGCGGGAAGCAGTTTGGGCGAGAGGGTTCACTGAAGGAGCACCAGGTGGTCCACACGGGGGAGAAAGCATTCATGTGTGAGCAGTGTGGCAAGACATGCGCCAGGAGGGGAGACCTGAAAATCCACATGCTCAGCCACTCCGAGGAGAGACCCTATGGCTGCAGCCACTGTCCCAAAAGCTTCAAGCACCAGGCAAAGCTAAAGGAGCATGAACGGATTCACACCGGGGAGAAACCGTATCCCTGCAAGTTCTGTCCAAAGAAGTTCAGAACCCACATGTCGCTGGCGGTGCATCAGTACACCCACTCAGGCGATAAACCCTTCAAGTGCGTCACATGCCCAAAGTCCTTCAGCAACAGGAACAACCTGAAGAAGCACGTGATGATCCACAACGGGGAGAAACCCCACCGCTGCTCCCACTGTGGCAAGGACTACCGGCTCCTACAGCACCTCATCTTTCACAAGCGAAGCCACAGTGGAGAGAAACCATACAAATGTGAGAAGTGTGGAAAAGGTTACTCTCATCCATCAGGTCTGAGAACACACTTGTCCAATCATCAGGAGGAGAAACTACCTCGCTGCTCCTTGTGCGGGCGGGACTTCCTCGAGCCGGCCGAGCTGATGAGCCACATATGCTGTGAGACAGTGGAGAAGCCTCACCGTTGCTCCCAGTGTGGGAAATGTTTTTCACAGTCTGTGAACTTGAAAAAACACCTGCTGATCCACACAGGGGAGAAACCCTACAGCTGTAAAATATGCGGGAAACACTTCAACGACAGGGGAAACCTCAGCAAACACTCACGTATTCACAGCGGAGAGAAGCCATTCATGTGTGAGCACTGTCAGAGGGGCTTCAGGCTCCTTCAGCACCTCACACACCACCGACTAACACATAAGAAAAACGATTAGACATCTGGATCTAAGAGAAAGAAAGTATAGTGTTAAGTCACTTTTCAATCAATGCTGTTCCAGGGTTTCGTTACTTGCCTGCGCCTAACGTGGAACATGTTATCTGCGTTTCCACAGCCAAAGAACAGGATCTTACCCAGGAAAAGTGGTGCCAGACTAGAACCAGTTACCTGAGACTGTGGATTTAGCATTATCTTTTCATGGCCGCCATGTTTACAAACATAAATAGTCTTCCAGGCACATTCAACTGGGAAAAGACCCCAGGTAGATCCAGAACTCACTGGATGGATTTTGTGGGAATCATTTGACCTCTGGATCCAATATTTAGTCGTACAGGGGAATGTCCCTTTTCATAGTATTTGTTCATTTCGTATGTGTTGTACCATAATCCTTGACAAAAGTCCACGGACATGACAAAGAGGATGGTTCATACCCATGGTTCTCTGCCAGAGAATGCCATTTCGTTGGGGGTGAGTTTTGTTGGGGGTGAGTTATACCAATTCGTTGGGGGTGAGTTTCTGCCTCACCTGAAGGAGTTTAAGTATCTTGGTGTCTTGTTCTGGAGCGATGGAAAAATGGGTCGTGAGATTGACAGGCAGTTTGGTACAGTAATGATTGTGTTGTATTGGTCCATTGTGATGAAGAGAGAACTGGCTTCTAAGGCCAATTTATCAGTTCATTTACGTTCCAGCCCTTACCTATGGTCAGGAGTTCAGGGTAGAGAACCAAGGAATGAGGTCAAGGATACAAGAAGCTGAAGTAGAGTAGGCTTCCTTCGTGGGTGGCTAGGCCCAGCCGTAGAGATAAAGGGAAGAACTTGGACATCCAGAGGGAGCTCGGAGTGGTAATGTTCCTTCAAAATCAAATGAGCCAGTCCGATGAGGAGGCCTCCAGGACGCTTCCCTTTGGAGGATTTACGGGCACAACAGGAGACCCTCGATCGGAGGCAGAATTCACTGGAGGGATTGCACATTTGATCTGACCAGGGATTACCTCGGGATCCCCCAAAATGAGCTGGAAAGTGTTGCTGGGGAGAAAGATGCCTGGGAATATCCTTCATAGCCTGCTGCCACCAAAACCCCGAACCTGCATAAGCAAAATAAAATAATGGATGAATAGGAATAGTATAGTTTAGACGTAACAACTAAACTACAGTAGCCATTACTACCAAAGACTAGTTTTAACTCAACATTAGATGAAGACGGAGGTCATTCAGTCTTTGCTCATTTTGTATGTATTTGTACAAATTTTGCGAAAACTTTCAGATATGGCTCAAACAGAGTGTAGCCACCGGAAATCCTTGGAGGTAATGGAGCCAAAATCCACAACAAACGTCTGTGGACATGGCAAAGAAACAAAAGTAAAGTGAAATGTAAAGACAAGCTATCCGTCCTCATATTGTGTTTCCATCAACTGACTGACCCACATCCGCATCATTTCGTCTGCGTTTACTGTTTTTTTACTCGGCCTTTGCTGTTGTTGTTTCTTAGACTCTTTACAATAAAGTGCTCTGTTCAATTGCAGAAAGTTTCTGGTTTGATCATGCCTCTATATGGAATCCATCCAGAGGGAACATGTTCAGATTTGCATTTTTATGTTGAACCACACCCCTGATTCCAAGCCAGCAAGCCGGGCTTCTTACACGCTTCAGGTTTGACAACTGGTTGAGATGGTATCACCTCCAAGACCTCTAATCCTTTTATTCAGCAGATCAAACTGTGAGGCTCTAGCTATCCTGGGGGAAACTTCAGAGGAGCTAGCTACTAGATGGATCCTGATGTCTTTACCTCTACACCCAGGGCAGACCACGGATTACACCATCAGGTCTGCTATAGATCTCCACCTTAGCTTCCCCCTATCCAGTATATTTCACCTTTTTGGGGTCCAGTCGAACATCGTCGCGCTTCACCTCCTTAACAGAGCAGGTCAGCCATCCCAGACCTGCACCAGTCCCTGCGGAGCTGGGATCTATTAAACTAAATATTTGGTGTATGCATTTTTGAGATAACGAATATAAGGATTTAGATTTATTAAAATAGGCTTTTATTAAATTACAGTTTCATTTTTTTTTCATCAACAATATTTCACATGTTAATCCACGAGAACCTGAAAGACGAGAGACTCAGAGGAAGACATTCCATTGTAGAAATGTTTATTAGTTTAATTGATATTATTCAACTAAAAGTTCACGTTTATTTTATCATAATTGTCAACTTTTGTCTTCATTTCTTTTTGATCTTCAAAGTAGTTGTTGATTGTACCTCCTATAAAATGTAAATTGAATTGAATTAACTGTTAAAAGTAAAACATTGCGATCACATCACAAGATCTGGATGTTTTTGCGTCTTATTATACTGAAACGTTGAAATAGATCGATTAAACATAGATCATAAAGAGACTCCCTTCAGAAGGGAGGCACTTCTAGTCAGAGATATATTCTATGAAATATGTATTTTTTCTTTCTTGTTTTGACTGTTTTCCTGCAGGAAGATAATCACAGTGAAAATAATAGTCGTAAAATTAAATAGATTTGTTTTTCAGGTACAGCTCTGACAGTATAACCAGCATTTAAAAAAATCACATCTCAATTAATTGACAGGTCCGAACAATATGACCTCATAAGTAATCCCTCCAACAGGGGGCGCCGCTAGGCTGTGTCCTGCCTGTCACATCCGAATCAATGTCCGATAATTGGCATAAGACCGGTTGTCCTGGGAGCAAACGGGGTTTTTTAAGGGTCTGTCTGGGTTGATTTAAAATATGTTGCCGTCAGATCAAACGTTCTTGAGTAGTTAGTAGTTAGATAAACTCCATACATGGAAAGATTTATTAGATATATTGATACATAGAAAGATTGTGTGCAAAATTACAACAAAACAAATTTACAAATGTGTACAAGAAAATTATGTAAAAAAATCTATCAAAGCTTCGCAGAAAGTACAACCATGACTTTTAGGGAGTGTACTAGTGTAGGAGAAAAGGAGAAAATCCGAAGATAGTGAAAAAAGAAGAGACAGCACATCACAATAATAGGAAAAAAGTGTCATGAACTGTTGCTTCATAGTTTTTTACAGAAAAACAGCTTATCACATTTGGTCCTAATGTTCTTTTGGCTCATTGATCCGTCGTTGCTTGTGTAGCAATGGGTTCATAAAAGTTTCAGTCACTGTTTGCTTTTGGAAAACATTCTGGATCAGATGCGGTAAGTCCTGCAGGGACCGAACGGAGCGGACGATGTAGCAACGTGTACATTTACACAGCAAAGACACCCACGGTATGACAAACAGCCGAGGTCAATCAACCCTCCTCTGATGACCCGCTGAGTCAGTGGGGTCGTCAAACTACAGGAGGCTTCATATAATCCTCCTGCAGCGCCGGAGCAACATTTCTGCCTTCACAGGAGGAGGGACGACCCAAAAGAAGATGGCACGATTCAGTTTACTCGTCTGCCTTGGTTTGATCTGTGTGTCATCTACGGTGAGTCCAAAAAACCAAGTCTCATGACCTTTCTATCCATCAGGACATTTTACAAACGAGACAGACGTTTAAACGATGCAACCTCTCACTCGTAAAAGTTTTTTAGAATAATATACTACATATTTATGATCGCCTTTGAAAATGTCTCATAAAACATTTTCAGTGTCTTTAATCATTTAGCCTAAACTTCATCACTTCATTTGAAGGTTTGCTATATATAAATGTATATTAAAACATACATTTTGGTTTAATATACTGTATGTATTTTACCGATGGCTCCAGAAACTACATGTAAATGAATAATGTGTTATATACTTTTTTTTTTTTTAATAAATCTACAGATTGTCATTTGGAAATTTGGCTCTTCATAAATGTATTTAAAAGTATGCAATGACTCATGAAATTGAGAATGAATATTACAAAAATCCACAGTATTAACGCAATTATAATGAAGTACACCAACAGCGTACAGTATATTTGAATGACAAATCACCTTCGAGCAATATCAGATATATATTATTTTCCTAAATAACTCTTAAAAAAATAAATTGAATAAGATAAAAATGATATGTTGATGTTATTTATCATTTTATTTCATTCTATTAATTTAACTTTATACTTTATATCCATATGTATAATGTTTTTAGAATTAACCTCATTTTCATCGCAGTTTATTTGGAAGATTTAATGTAATCGTAAAAAAAACGTAACTTAAGTTCAGTTGAAACAAACACTATGATGAAATAATTTATTTAAAAACTCAAAGTTGGGATTTGTTACTTTGCCAATTTAATTCTAAGAAGTTGATTGAACAATAATCAATAACTAATGAAATTGAAAAGGAAATTGAACTTAAGTTCAGTTACTTTCAGATTGAAAAGAATCTTTAAAATATGTTTTAATGACAAATTCACATGTAAAAGCATTTGGTGAATGTAAAAGTATTTTGAAAATATCTATAATTTAGTCCCAAATTTTGAACTACAGTGTTTTTATGATGTGTTATTTGCCAGATTTACTGTGTATAAATATGCATAAATGAAAATAAAATACTCCGTAACTCATAAATAGATAGATTTGAGATTTGATCCAAATGGAAAGTGCGTTATAAATTAAATGTATTATTATAATTATTGTAAATGTGAAAATATTACGGTGTCCTAAAGGGGCAAATACACCGCAACATAAGAAAACATGCAAATAGACAAAACACAAGCAAAATTAAGAAAACATCATCATTTGTTCTGCAAAAGCCACAAGACAACAGAATTGTTTACGAAGGACACTTAAGGGTGAACCCCCCCGACCCCCGATCATACTTCCTTTACTGAATAAAACTGACATAATACACAAACAAATCTTGATTTATTTATTTTTTACGTGATGTGTTAGCTGTGCTGAACTTCCGGGTTGTGCGGCCATGACGGTAACATACGCAGTATGTACCCAAAGCTACAGAAAAATAGCTTTTGTAGCTGACGGTCCTTGTCGTGTGATGGTTGCCATGGCGACACCTAAAGGCAGTGAGAGCGATGGTGGATTAGGTTTTTTTTAAGCTAGTTTAATACTCCTTGTTTGCTGTAGCTTTGGGTACTTTGTGTAAGTCATTATTAAGTTTCCTTTGTTGTTTTCACGATGTTGATTTACGTTACGTACACGTTACGTTTACGCTACGTTACGTTATGGAGGTTAAGCGAATCCGGCGCGGATGATGAAAATATTGGGACATTTTTGTGTATCGTCTGGCGGTGCATCACTTTTAAGTGTCCTCCTTAAACGCTTCCGTTGTGTTTTTGCTTTTCCAGAGAGCATGTGTTGTCAAGTTGATGAAGATATTTTCTTTATTTGATGCACATGTGTGTAAGGCGTATGTTTGAATGATACAAACCACCTTCAAGTAACATTTACTTAGGTATATTTATTTTGCTAATGGCTCCCTACAATACATGTCAATAAATAACATTAAATATATAACATTGAATATACATTTTATATATATATATATATATATATATATATATATATATATATATATATACGCATTAATATATTCAATATATAGTCTACATGTATAAAGCCTCAATGACATCATAGTTTGTTAGGTGTAAGCTTTGCAGTATCTAAATGTATTTAAACGTACTCAGTAACTACAATCTACTGCTTTAATTGAAACATTTATATTCATGACATATAAATATAACATTATTATAAACTGTTTTAATCAACATTTTCGTTTAATGCAGTGATTTTTTTCCCCCAAAGGTACCAAAACAAAATTAGAAACAAGTAAATGAATGGATCTCCCGTGAACATCTCATTGAACATATGATCATGTACATCCAGGTATCAGATCTTGCCCCCAGAGGACATCGTCCGGTGGAGCAGGGCACCAGAGGGGACAAATGTGACACTCAGATGGAGTGGCCTTTCTGTACGGACGACCAATGGGTATGACTCAGGATTTTTTATTTTGCTCCTATCAGCAGTGAAGAACCAAAAAAAATCTGAATTTTTTAACAAATCCAGATGTTTATAACTGAAATACGTTTCTTCGTTTTCTTCCCTCCACCCCGCAATGCTCGGTTCCGTCCATCCTTCTCGCCGCGTCCTCCATCAGGGCCCCAAATGCCCGTCGGGCTGCAGGATTCATGGTCTGATGAATAAATACGACCATGCTCTCCTGAAAAGGATCGAGAAGATCCGCAGCCTCCTGGACCAGAACAAGTCCAGGTACCGCAACGCCGATCAATCGTCCATAGTCACCTACGACTACCTGAAGGAAAAACTCACCTCAGATTCTGGTGAGTGCTACTCTTCAGATTTAACTCGGCATGGGGGATTTTGCCTAAAGTTGGGTCCTGGGGAGGGGAGCCGTTGGTCCAGGATTTCCCAGCTGATCCAGAAGATGGTATTGGTCCACTGCTAACTTTGTATAAATCCTACTATGACGACGCCATGACCACTCTACTCTGTAGCTGATTGGTCCGGTCTGATAATGACGTTTCCCGCGTGGACAAAGTAACGGCTTACATGAGAAACATTATCATCCAAAGGCAGCCAAGACGGAGTAGGGGTCATGGTGTCACCATAGTAAGATTTGTACATTTGCTTAATTTTTATCCGATTACCCTCCAGTGCCTACACTCTGGATTTTCACTGACAGTTTGTGCACTGAAACCGAAACTTGCACATATTCCAAGCTGAGCCAGCATACATGAGGTCATGTGATCCAAAAGTTAAGAACCAATTACATTAATTTATTTGGAAAATGATCCAATGTTATCTTTATCATAACCCGTTATGCTATACCAGTCAGAGGCAGAATAGGTTGGTTCATGCCGACACCATAGTAGGATTTGGAAAAATTGCTGTTTGCCCTTGGTTTCAGGTTGTTTTTTTTAAAGACACTTTGTACGGTGAGACAGGAACCTGCGAACATTTTGATGCTAAGCTAACAGTTTGTTTTAGCAATGATTTCATTTTTTTAGGTGACTATTGTTACCTCCAAAAACAAGAGCGACCGATGCTTTTTGTTTATCTCAAGAGTTTTTCACCGCATTTATTTGAACTTTATGAATTGGTGTCGAGTGTGGTGTCCACACAGAATCTGTTCCTCCAAACACACCCTCCCCTTCCTCCACCAGGTGATGATAACAACTACTTCAACTTGGCCAAGAATCTGCGCCAGAGAATCAGCGACATGAAGATCAAGATCGACCGTCAGCTGAGGGCCCTCGTCTCCATGAAGGATCGCGTCAAAAATCAGGTGGACAACATCCAGCTCCTGGAGGTACTGACAAGAGGGACCACTTTCTGAAGATGGTTATTTTTCTCTCAAGTACAGGCCTGCCTTCCTTTGGAAAGGCTTAAACTCCATTTCTAAATACAAGTTGAACTTTTTCCATTGTAATTATATTCCCGAAAGGTCGGGGAAATGATGGAAGCATCAACGCCCCTCCTTTTCGAATAGGACGCTGCAGATCCTTGGCTCTAGCGCGATAACTGAAAAAGTGTTCCATGGATCTTTTTCAAATTTTAAACCAATATAGACCTTCTTGCGAGAATGAACTGGATTGATTTGGGGATAAGTCAGTTGTATATTGCCGACACTAGGGGGAACTTTAACTTTTGGAACATAGCTTCTCCCCCTGGTCCACTTTTG
Organism: Lophius piscatorius; assembly: GCA_009660295.1. Classification (NCBI taxonomy): domain Eukaryota; kingdom Metazoa; phylum Chordata; class Actinopteri; order Lophiiformes; family Lophiidae; genus Lophius; species Lophius piscatorius. The sequence goes on along the minus strand of VRLP01002428.1, from coordinate 61,949 downwards.
TCCAAATTTGCTGTATATTAATCAAATCTACCATGTATAAATTATGTTTTACTGTAATAGTTCATATTTAATCACCAGGCGAGCTTTTTACGAAAAACACCGTTTGTAACATAACGTCCTTATGTTTGGTGCATATGAATCGACTCAAGGAGAAGTTCCAATTTTACTCACTAGGGGGAGTTCTGTTTATGGAGAAGACAGTATCCCGGACAATCTATTCTACGGATTCTTTTCAAACTTTATACCCCAGTACAACCTAGTCCGAAAAAATGTCTCCATTGATCTCGGGAAAGATCAATTGTATATTTCTGATACTAGGGGGCGCTTTATTTCCAAACATTTTTGGGCCATGATTTGCCCCCTGTTGGTCAGATTTAGGCCAAACTTGTTGAATATGAATCAACTCAAGGAGATCGAGAAAAGTTTTTCCGGACAAAACTCAAAAACAATTTCATGGATCATTTTCGGAGAGGAGTTCAATCAGGAGATTTCGGGGATGACAGCATAGGCCTAGTTAAATATAATATTTGTTTGTAAAAACACTTCTTTACAAATCAGGAAGGACTTTTCTGATTCCATCTCTTCCTCAAGGTGGACATTGACATCAAGCTTCGCTCCTGCAAAGGATCCTGTGCAGGTCAAACCGAGTACCATGTGGACAAGGAGAGCTACGTCGCCCTGGACAAACACGTAAGGAGCTGAATTCCACCAGAATATCCGGAGTCTAGTTTTTGCTTAAACCTATGTCAAATGAAGTAAACTGAAGTTAAGTTTAAAGCAGTGAGTTCAAAGCTGAGTCTAGAGATTATCTGAAGATTCAGAAAACTCGAGGAGTACTTACATCCTGCTCTGAAAATATGTCTTAGCTTCAACAGCTTTGACAAATCTATGGTGGCCCGCAATTCCATAACTAATCCATGTTAGTCATCAAACTTGGCAATTCTGAACACATTTATGAGATGTCAACAAACAGAAGCAAATTTCCATTTTATGAGAACAAAACTTTCAAAGTACATATATTTGCGAGATGGGGAGCAGGTAAACCGAAGTAAACCACATTTATATAATGGAAAACAAAATTACAGAAGTAGAAAATAATTCATACGGTTTGAAACACTTAGCAAATTTAGATTTAGCAAAACAGTATTGCAAAAGTAAAAACAAATATGTATGTAACTTATTACCTAGCACAAAAAATGACAGGATATGAAACACTTTAACTAAAAAAACAAACTTTTGAAAAATAAGATGTGAAACAATTTAACATTTAACTTTGTGGAAAACTTCATTTCAAAAGTGAAAACAAATTCAATTAAATGCGAAAACAAGTTCACAAGATTTGAGACACTTTCCCTGAAGGTAAAATAAACTCTGATTTAGCAAAACCCAATAACAAAAGTCAAAACAAATACAACTTTTTACACTTTTACTAAAGACAAAACACATTTGCACTCTGAAATGCAAATTCACAAAAGAAAAAAATATACAAGCTATGGAAAGCAAACTTATAAGAAGTTAAACAATTTCACTACAATAAAATCTAATTTAGAATATATGAACCAACCTTACTGAAAGAATAAACTTAGATTTTAAGAAACAAGTGTACAAAGCGCGGAACAATTTGACCAAGTCAAACGACACGAAGAAATTTGAGTAAAGAGAGAAAACAAATTTAGATCTTACAAGTAAAATTCCAAAAGTAAAAGCAAATGTACACAACTTTTTACACTTTCATGTATTTGTTGAATTTGCATTTTTAAAAGCAAAATTACAACAAAAATAAAAGTTAGGCACGTTTTAACTAAAGAAAAAACAAACTTGAATTTTAGAAATTGACTGAAAATGAACCTTCTGTGCCATCAGAGTTTTTTCAGCGTGATCATGTCTAATCCAAAATCATTATGTTTTAAAGCAACACTTCAACAATTTAGCAATCTCATGCTTCACATTCCGCTGGTTTACTTTTAAGACAGATATTTCAAGACCTTTGACCTTACAAACCTAGATTAAGTTAAATTATTCTTTTCGGTAATGAGGTAAAAGGGTTTTCTGCAACCTTTGAATACAGGTTTTATCGACTTACGTTCACGTATCTCTAATCTGTATGTTCTACAGATATTGAATAAAAGGCACAGTTTGTCTTGAAGGTTTTTTTTTCATGGCATCCTGTTTTGGTGTGTTTTCTAGGTTAACCAGCTAGAAGCCCAATCAGTTCAGAGCCTTGAGTCTGTGGAGACGTTGTACGTGATGAAGAGCCAGAAAATTAGTAGCGAAGTCCTTCAGCCTATCTACAAGTCCGGGATGGCAGCAGTGGAAGAAAAAACCGAGGACATGTTCCCTGGGGTGAGGGATACATTATGTTGATTTATATTTATATGTTGATCACCTCATGCTGACACGCTTTAAGGATTTTAATCTTTAGATTATTTTCAACAAATCCGACCAAAAGATAAGGCAAAACTTTTTTTAATTCCCCCTTCTTCTGTTTGCTCCTGATTACGGTTTCCCACATCGGATTCCTTTTTCTCCATTTCCCCTTCTCCTCTCTATCCTTTGCCTCCTTCAGCTCCTTTCTCACCGCATCAATGGATCTTATTGTTGGCTTTGTTTGTTAAGCTCTGTGCTTAGCAGCCACCTCCCACCATGCATCTCTCCTCCGGACGTATCTTAATCACATCAATCCGTTCAAGATGTGCCGTCCCTCTAAAGACCTCCTTCCTGATTCCACCCACCCCTCGTCATCCTTATTGCAAACCTCAGCCTCATTGCTTCCAAGTCTACGCAATCTCCAATTATTGCTCCTAGTTACCTTCTTATAAACCTTCCCTTTCACTCTCATTTGCAACATCCGGTCACAAATTACCCCTCAAACTCTTCTCCCTTCCTAATGGCAGGTTGGGGCAACACAATTGTAGCCTAATTTTAACACAATATGGTGGTTGCAAACATCTTCTTCGTGTCCGGCCCAAATTCAGAGGCAATGACCTGATAATCGGGTTATTGAAGTATGACATGACCAACGTACAGCGCCATGTCTTCAAAGACTAGCAAACCAGAAGCAATCCCAAAAGAGTCCATTAAAACCCTGCTTTCTTTCTCGTCTGTCTCCATGTTGGTGTTTGTGCTCATGTTGAGTTTGTTGGGTCTCTGTTGAATAAAAAGAAGACTTTTTTACATTTATTTCGGATGGAGCTACTGGAGACTTGTAATTTTATGAGCTTTATGGACCTTTTGAGGACATGGGGAATCGAAGAAAATGAGTCACTTTTCGATTAACTGCCCCTTTAAAGAGAGATAGGTCAGTTTAATGTTTTTTTACAATTTATTTTGCTAACTTTTGGGCTCAGGGATTGAGCTCAGTTAGAATCCGTTAAAAAAATAACACGAAGTCCCACCCACATTTCATGCTAAGTACCGCAGAGCTTGATTTCTTTTATTTGGACACATGTGAGACCGTCTTCTCTTGATGCTGAAGTTCTTCTTTTTCTCCCTCAGGTGACTACGAACCAGTTGATCCTTGAGACTGAAGGCTCACATCTATTCCCAGCAGAAATCACAAAGCAGTCAGGTACTTCCTATTCCCATACTACATCCTCTTCAGCCTCCTCCACCAACTCCAAATCATCTAAACCCATCACTGAACACGAGGGTGTTGATTCTTTTTTTGATGTGTTTGGAGCCTTTGAAGGCAGTCCGAGCCATGTCACCACCAAATCACACAGCTGCACCAAGCGTACAAAGATTACCATTATCCAGACTCCGACTGGTCCAGAGGAACATGTGGAGGAGGTGATTGAGGGAGGCCCCGAGTGCCAGGTCCACACGACAGAAACTAAGAATGGAATGAGTAGCTTATTCACAAGCATTGGGCTCAACCCAACCCACAATGTTGACCATTCTAAGGGAAGCCTTTTTGGAAGTGGCAAAGGTGTCTTGGAAAATCCATTTGACTTTGGGTTATTCAACAAAGCGAGAGCAGAAGATGACCTTCCTGACATAAAAGCCCGGAGTTTCAAGTCTGGGAATACGGAGACGCAGGCTGATTCTGTTGTAACAGGTACATCAGACGTGGAATAAAAATTTGCCATTCAGCTAGACGGCATGTTTTAACAGCTAGCTTGGTAGCTAGCCTTATGTACCAAAAAACATGAAGTGAATTTATTGTAATTGTTAAGCATTAGAGCTTCGGTATGAGATTAAACAGAGGAATTTGGGGTCATCTTGTAATCAGAGAAACTATACCTACAAAGAACCTTCAGCATTGAAACTACTTTGAACGACAAAAGTTTGCGGACTAAAATGGGAAGAGCTAACTGGTTGTTTTGTGGTTAATGTGATGGAAGCTTTGTAACAAATGGAGAACATTAAAGCTATCAAAGACAATGAGTCGTTTTTGCTTGTAACCACAGATATAGCCACAAAGCCAATAGTCACCTTTAGGCAAGCTTAGAAGCAATGGAAATAATATACAATTAACTTTATTCATATGCTTGTTGACAGTAGAGGAAATAAAGACTACAAAATATGATTACCGAGTTTAGAGGTAAAACATTCAGCAATGCTAGCAGCTCGGCAAAAACTACATATCATATTGACTTAGTTGCGGAATAGTGATTTCATAATGGTGGTAAACGTGAAATAGCCAAGCCAATGCTAACTCGCGGACCATTGTTTACCTCTCTGTTTACAGATTGTGTTGAGGCCCACCAGCATAACCTGAATGGAGAAAAGAATGGCCTGTTTAAGATCAGACCCGGTGGCATAAATTCCACCGAGGTAGTTGTGGTTTACTGCGCGCAGGAGGGGCTAATGGGTGGGTGGTTGCTAGTCCAGCAGAGGGAGAGTGGTGCACTCAGCTTTAATCGAACCTGGGACGAGTACCGCAACGGGTTTGGTTCAGTCGACACGAATGGTAATGGAGAGTTCTGGCTAGGCAACCAGAACCTACATTTGTTGACCAGTCAGTATGAGACCATGCTGAAGGTGGAGATGCAGGATTGGGAAGGGGGCGTAGCTACCGCTGAGTACATAGTCAGGGTGGGGCCAGAGGAGGAGGGTTACCCGATCCAAATCTCGGGGTACACAGGAGACGCCGGAGACGCTCTACTCAAGTCCCACAACACAATGAAATTTAGCACCTTCGACAAAGACAACGACAATTGGGCGGCGAATTGTGCAGAATGGTACGGCGGCGGGTGGTGGTACAATAGTTGCCAGGCGGCTAACTTAAACGGGATTTATTATAAAGGCACGTACGACCCACGGAAAAGTATGGGATATAAGATTGAGAACGGAGTGGTGTGGCTGCCGTATAAACCGGCCGACTACAGCCTGAAACACATCAGAATACTGATCCGACGGTCCGACTTTTAAACATTTATGTAACGTTTATCCAGAAAACAAGAGAATGAAGACACACGCCATCCAAGGTCAAAACTCAAAGGTGCTTTCAAGCGGTCAATGTGATGGTAAATCATTGTTAATCATGTCAAACAATTTGTTACCATGTTTGCTGTCCTGTTTGTGTAAATCTGACCCAATGTGTTGCTCAATGTCTGATCCCTGCTCGTTCAATAAAAATCCAAGTTTACTTCAGCTGATTCTGGCTCCCGCTCTGATTTTCACCACAAATAACAGCTCAGAACATGGCTTACCTTTATGTTTTAGATTTCATTAATAAAAGACAGTTTAATTCTGCCACACAACAACAAATATATACCAAGTGACATAGAAAAATTGTATAAAAAACCATTTACATTGTCCTGGTATGCAGTAATAATGAGGCTCGTCCTGGTTTCGATCATAATGGAGATATGGCGTTTGCATGGAACACAGAGAAATCTTATTTTGTTTTTTTTTTGGTATGGAATACTTGATAAATACTAGTATTGTATACTTACTATTATTCAGGAAAAAAACATTTTTTGGCGTGCATTTACTTTCACAATTTTTACAGTATACGTATATGCACATCAAAATGTTCAACATAATGAGGTATGGCGGGCTAACACTGCAGGTACTGTTGGTACTGCACTGTTGCAAAAAAACAATATCTAACCATAGCAATGTTGCAAATCCAAACGCAAATATGCAATACTACTACAGTATCTAATGAAAATAAAACTTTTTAACTATATGAATTATATAACTACATGTATGAGTCATATTACTATTTCTAATAGTAATGCTATTTCTGCTACAACCGATAATACATATATTTATATAACTAATTGTATTTACAAAGCCATCAATACTTATACTGCTCTTGCTTCTGAAAGTATTGTTGCAATAGAGCTACCATTATTAATATTTTTAATACTAATAATAAAACTACCCCTGACACTATGGAGATGGTTTCTGCTCCTGAACCCAGATTGGGAGATGGTTCCACAGGAGAGGAGCCTGATAGCTGAACGCTCTGGCTCCCATTCTACTTCTGGAGACTCTAGGGACTACAAGTAACCCTGCATGCTGGGAGGCGCAGAGTTCTGATTGGACAATATGGAACTATGAGCTCCTTCAGATACGTTGGTTCTGACCGTTAAGGGCTTTGTAAGTGGGCAGAAGGATTCTGAATTCGATTCTAGATTTTACCGGGAGCCAATGAAGTGAAGCTAATACAGGAGAGATAAGTTCTGTTAACCTGGTTCTGGTCAGCACCCGTGCAGCAGCGTTCTGGATCAGCTGGAGGGGCTACAGAGACGTAGGGCATTACAGTAATCCAGCCTGGAAGTAACAAATGCATGAACCAACTTTTCTGCATTTTCTGCGATAGAATGTTCCGTATTTTAAAAATATTACGTGGATGAAAAAAAGCAGTTCTAGAAATCTGTTTTATTTGAGAGTCAAAGGTCATATCCTGATTAAAGGTAACTCCCAGGTTCCTCACAGTGGGAATGGAGGCCAAGGTCATACCATCCAGAGTAGATATATCATCAGATAAAGTGATAAAGTGTATTACAGGTTGAAACATTAATGCAGCAGTAATAGTCATTTTATATAAGTAAAATACTGCGATGAACCATTTGGCTTGGCTGTGAGTATTTTCCCTTTGATACTTTAAGTGAATTTTACTGATAATACTTTCATACTTTTACTCAAGTAAAGGATCTGATTTTTTCATCCACCACTGTTCACAAGGTCACATGAGAGATGCTACTGTTTTGTAAAAACTGAGCAGTTGCGGAGAATGTGATCTCTTGGATGCTGACCAGCTTGAGTTTCACAGATCCAGAGTTAACACGGACATTCAAAAAAAAAAAGGAAAGAAAGAAAAAGCCTTGTTTCTGGGAAATTTCCAAGCCTGCTTTGCATTAGAAAAGTATTCAGGGAAACATATCTAACATTGTTTTTATAAGATATTCCATCTTAAATTGAGTAATATTTAACCCGTACAAAATCAGAATCCACATTACGGGTTAGGAGTTGTTGGGGAAACCATGGTCAAGATTGTGATGAGTCATTAGCATAATGGGGATACAGGACTTCATGATGGTGAAACTGCGTTGTATGTCAGTGGTAGGGGTATTATTGGCATTGTTTTTATAAGATATTCCATCTTAAATTGAGTAACATTTAACCCGTACAAAATCAGAATCCCTCGTTTTAAGAGTCTTATAAAAATTACATCAATTAAAGTTTGTTCATCTATTTTTATTCATATAAACGAGAGCTGCTGCTTCAACTTTCAGATTTATACTTTTAAAAAAAACACTGCCTTGCCTACACTGCAAAAAACAGCCGTACTAGAGAGAGAGACCAAATATTCTTAAATATAATCAAAGTGTTTACTATAGTAGCAAAAGGTGCAAGACCAGTACAAAGGATATTAATAATAATAACTACTTTCAACTACTTTTACACAGCACTTTTAAACATTTTGAAATGTACACAAAGACAGATAAAGCACACACATGTGACCCGAGCATCGTGCATCTAACCCGGGGACCGCTCCAAGGGTTTTTCTGATAATAATAAGAATGATGGAATTTGGTCTTTCCGAGCTTCATTCCGAGAGGACTTATTCTAACCCCGTGCAACGGAATGACATTTCTGTCAGAAAGGGCCTTCTCATTCAGAACGGGGTTCACATGGAGCCTTTCCTTTCTGATTAGACTTGTATTCCAAATATAATTGGAATATTGGGTCCATGTAAACCCACCTACATAGAGTTGTTAGGTTAGGAGTAAAAAGTTGACCACGCATTACGGGTTAGGAGTTGCTGGGGAAACCACGGTCTAGATTGTGATGAATCATTAGCATAATGTGGATACAGGAGTTCATGATGGCGAAACTGCGTTGTATGTGGCTGGTAGGGGCTGTTGTAGACCCCCGCCCCTGTTTAAAGAGGCTGCTCCGGTGTCCCATAGATGGTTTTCTTCAATCCTCTCTAAAAACCATCTGTCGTCTCCGTCCAAAGCGTGAAGGTTGTTGTCTTACAGGAGATGCAGATGGAGTATTTCATATGGAGCGAGCATCATTTGCTTCAGATTCAACCAACAAGGAATAAACAATTCCCAAGCAAAAATCGGCGGAATAATAAGATAAGAGAAAAAAGACGATGTAATCATGTAAAACAAAAATCTGTAAGAGTGTGGTCAAACTAGCCATTTAAGTCAAACCTACAAACAAAATCAATTTTCGATAAAAGAAACTGAATTTGGCGCAATGAACCCATCTCTGTTAGTGGTACCCCACTGTAGTACAAATATATTTGATACCAGTTTACTTCGATGTGACACAAATTTCAGACAAATATAGCATTAAAAGGGAAAACATACTTTTATAAATTATAACCAACAATTTGAATATGTAGGGGTTATACAGTAAGTACAGACTAACGACTGCTGAGAATCTCCAGGCTGACCCTCACGGCAGGGGCAGACTATCCCTCCCTGGCATCCATTTCTGTTTCTGCTCTGTTCTGTTGGATGCAAAGGGAAAATATTTTTTGAACTCTTTGTAATAAAACCGCAAACAAAACTAAATTTCTTCCAACAGCAGCAAACACATCAGCCTTTCATCACTGCAGCGTCGTGTTTGGGTAGCATCTGATGGGGCTTGTTCCTGTTTTTTCCTGCAGTGTGTGCAAGGCTTCGGCAGCAGAGTCAAAATGACGGACAAACTTCAAGCCGAAAGCTGGCGTACCGGAATCCACACTGTCAAACAAGATCTGACATCTCTCTGTGTTCCGATGATGATTGGGTAAGAAAAAAACAGCGGTTATGTTTCTAATTTAACCCGCCGGGAATTTTCAGGATACGTGAAAGGAGCATCACGATGTCAGATTTACCTCCTGTTCTCCAAAAGGTTTCTAAATGCCCCTCGGGCTGCAGACTCCAAGGTTTGATCACACAAATAGAGAGCGAGGCAGAGAGAAAACTGAAGAAGGTGTGCAGGACAGCAAAGATGTACCAAGATGCCGCTGAGAAGTCCATGAAGGCGATGACACAAATCTACGGCTACAACCGGAGACTCATGGTCAACAGATACAGTAAGGCTGACACTGGCGGGGAGATGAAAAAGCATTATGGGTAGCAGGCGACAGAGTGGACCTTTGCGTGCTGACTCTTGGCATGCTGGAAATTCAAATGATGCCTAAAATTATTTCTTAAGATGCCCCGACTCTTTGCGTCGGAACATTTTTCACACCAAATGAAAACCATCAACATTGCTTACTTTGGTCATGATTAGTGACAATGAAATACTGAAGGGAGAAAAAAAACGTCATTGTAGTTGTTCTTTATCTTTCTTTTTGGTGTCCAACCGAAAGAGAAGGGTGAATTTTTAAGGGTTGACTGAACTCAAATGATCTGGCAATGACCTTTGTGCCACTAAAACCAGGTGAAATATACATTTGGGATTGATCTGAACATAATAACGTATCGAAACTGCGAGCAAAGAAAGATGGAACTATAACCCACTGTCATCTGCATATAACGTGATATTTTAGATGAAGTTTGAGCAGCTCTGTCAAAACAACACATCATTTACCTTCCCTGTTAAATGGTGGATGATCTCATCTTCTGTTTACAAGATAAGGAGCTTCTGGGCCTCATGCTAACTCCCCACTTTAAAGATAATTTTGCTTCTATTTCTCCTGCTCAACAGATTTCAAAATGTGCCAGTTGAGGGACACCCACAAAACTGTCTTCTCATCCTCCTGTTTCATTATCGATGTTTATACAAAGTGGAAAATAAAGGCATAACAGTTTTGTCTTGAACAGTCTGTGAAAAGAAAGAGATTTATTTTGTTACTATGGACAAAATCTCAAAAAGTCACACAGGAATATTATTTTTAGTATATTCATGATTGTACTCAACTCCAGTTTCAGAGCTGAAGTTTGTGGACCACGCTGAGGGATTAGCCAGAAACCTCACATCTCTAAGGAAACGGTCAGCCAGGCTGTCGCAACAACTCGACGATCTGCGCCGCAACGCTCAGAAACAAATGGAGGATTTGTATCGAACAGAGGTGAGACGTCCTCAAAGTACATTTATGCCGTTTGTTATTAATGCAGAACTGATCAATACGGCAAAGGCTGAGCAATCCAACAAATGTCAGTTGATCTTGCAAGACCCGTTCAACGCTCCTCCACAAACAGAGCATTATAAAACCTGAAGGGCAGTTTCATGTCTCTGCCTTATCAGCACTTCCTCCACAGCAGAACGAGAGAACCCACTAAGGTGTGACTTTACTTTTGAGAGCACAAAGCTATGGATCTGCTTTGTGCCTAAAAGGGTGTTTTGGGGGGCATCCTATTGCTCATAAGCTGAATGAAAGATGTAAATGAACATCTTTTTATCCACCATGACAACCTTCACTGACCATTAATGAAAAACAGAGTCTTCAAGACAAGGGCAGAAGTCTGGATTGGAACGGTTAGGATTCAAAAAAAGAGGGACATCCTAAGTCTTCTCCATACCTTAAATTCTTTCTGAAGGAGAAAATTGCCTTTTATTTTCCCTGAAACCCAGTTTTTAGTAGAGGAACCAAACCTAGAGGGGCAGCCTCCAGTCCAAGTCATGTCGATCGGGGTTCACTTATAAACCATTCCCAGATATAAAAACAACCGAGAGGAACTGGTTGGCAATATTCAATGAGGCAATACAATCCCACTCTCTCCAGGCCAAAGTTGCACCTTTTGGAGGTTCAACCTGACCCGTTTCCTTTTCAGAAGAAGGAAGACAGTGAACTTGGCCGACTCTTTTTAGCAGAGCTGTTTTATTACAGACGGAAAATTTGTAAGCATGAATTGATCTTTTCAGGTCCCACCACAGCATTTCAATGGGGATCAGGTTCAGACTGGGACTCAACCAATCCAGTACTTTAATTTCATTCCTTTTAATAAACTCAGAGGCGGACTCACTCTCCTGCTTAAATTAACATGCTGATGACCTGACATTCCTCTCCAGAGTTTTCTGGTAAAGAGTACAATTAGGTTTTTCTTGGATGTTTCTTTGGACCTTCTGTGACCTCCTGAACGAGCCTTGACCGTGCTCTTAAAGGGATTTTGGAAGGTGGTGCACTTTTGTGAAGGTGCACAATTGTTCAAATAATTCTCCACTAAATAAAATGTCTCGCTGTCGATCTTTGGAGTCCCAGCACCTTTGAAACAGCTTTGGGACCCTACCCTGACGGATTAATTGCAATCGCCTTCTGATGATTATGGCAGAATTTGCTACCAGTGAGTCCAACAAGCCAACAATAGTACAATTAATACAAATTAAAGTTGGTCAACGATGACTTCAGTGACGATTAGTTCAATCTAAATTAGATCAATGCATTTCATGGTACATTCATCTGGTGGAGACCAAATACAGAGCTAAAAGACAGAAATGTTTGACATCAAGTGACGTATACAAATCCCAGCTGGAATTGTAATGCTGCCTAATGAGAGGCTCTCAGGCAATGTTTGTTAATTAGTCCTGAACATAACTCTAAAATATAAATATATTAGGGGAAAGTATGCTAACATTGTGTTTACTGCATGCCCACATCCCCAGGTGGACATTGACATGAAGCTGCGGGCCTGCCAAGGGTCTTGCCGGTTTGTGGTACCGTTCAGCGTTGATCATCACAGCCATCAAACGCTTCAAGCTAAGAAGGACCTGATGGAAATTACTCTCAGCCAAAAGAGGAGGTCAGCGAAGTATCATAAAGACATTCCACTCATCAAGCTGAAACCTGTAACTGCAGTTACAGCAACATCTGTGGAATATAGGAGCATCCCAACTGTGAAAACAGCCCTCTTGACAGAGTTCGAGGACATCGGACAGAACCGGATGGTTCTGGAGGAGTCTGCTGAAATGAAAGGGTTGGAGTGAGGAAGGGTTACATTACGCAACAGATAAGAGACATTTCAACTGCACTTTGTAACCTGAAAGAGTCTCTTTAAATAAACATAATCCCTGTTTTTTCTTTTTTGGATAAAGGGAAAAACAACAAAGAACTCCATGCCCTGTTTTAAGACGGATCTGTATGATACATTCTCAGGTCACAACTACAATCAGCCATTCTCCACAGGTGCTATGCATTCTGGGACACGTGAGTACGTGCAGTAAGGTCATGCTGCTGGGGACGTGTACATCTGGGCAAAATTCAAATACACAGAATCCACAAATGATGTAATGCTGCTGTGGATTTTGTTTGTTTCTCTTGTGGATCTTATTTCTTATCGGGTACTACCACGTTCAGGAGGGTTTGTGGCCCCACTGAACAGCCACCTAGTGCATGTTTGTGTTAACCCAGAATAGTCTGGCATGGAAGGTTACGACTAGAAGAGAGAAGTGAATGAAGACTGTTTATTACAATATATTACATATATAATATTACAAGATATGTGAAAACGAGTCATAAAGTACTTAGTGCTCAAACTCTTCAGGGAGGGTCAAACTTGTGATTAATGGGATCTGCTCAGAGCAGCAGCAAGATGAATCAAAAACGTGGAGTCAAGACGGTGTTGGTGACAATGAATGTTTGTTGCCGAAAGCGTCTTTCGGAATGCAGCCCAGACTTTCAGACTTTCCATTTTGGTATGGACCATATTGCAGGTGTTCTCACGACTTTATCCAGAATCCAACAGCTGGACTTTGGTCCAACAAAAAGAGGTGGTGTAAGTCCAGGTCAAACTGATTTTGTACCAAACACAGGAAGTAACAAATGAGCAACAATTGGATGAAGGAAGAAGGTAACAATGAGACAATGTAGTACATTAGATTACAAGGTATTTAATAGTAATATGACTCAAGGAGGAATCCAAGACTAGAAAAACATCTTTTTTAAATGACGTCTGAGGTCACAATCAAGTATGGGGAGATGCAGTCCAACTAGTTAATGAGTACGGGAAGTAGGGATCGCTTAAAATGTTCTTTAGTGAGCATGAGCCAAAACTATCAGGATCAAATGTACAGAATGGAAAAAAGAACGCTTGTCCTGGTTCAGATCTCCAAATGAGAAAGCCCTCTTGAACGTAACATATTAGTTCTTAATTACCTTATCAGTGACTATGAAAACAAAAATGCTAGTCTCTCGAGTGTCATTATTCATTTTACTGACACGATATAATCGTGAATTACACAGCTCAGCTAATAAAAAACTGTTTTGCACAAATATGTTGACTTTGAATGCATGTTTTCATTCAGTGCTTGAGAAAATTGTATTGGGTTTCAGTGGGGACATTTTTTTCCCGTAAAATGTTATGAGGAACAATTTTCTTTACACAGTGAATTAGAAAAATGTTTTATGATATGAGGCTGAAATGACAAAACTTTTGATGTCAATTGCAATCAAAATTAAAAGGGACAACAACAAAAAATGTCCCAAGTGAGGCAAAAGGGTTAAGTATCATTTATTTCCGTAGCCTACTTCATTTGACTTGTGTCTCCTGTCGAATCCTCCCAAGTTTTACGAATAGAATACTAAAACCATCCATTGTCTGGAAATAAAATATTCCTCTTCTTCATGTTTTTTTTTATTTTTATTTTCAGAAGATGGAGAATAAGGGTTTAGTCTCTTGTTCATCGGCTCCTCAGCGGGAATTTAAAAAAAAGTTACCAGTTGTTAAAGTAACTAAGGTAAAACGAAACAAGACCAGACGAGAGATCGGTTCCTCAATGCATTTATTGAGTAGCGGAGGACAGTTGACATCAACTCATCCTGGTGGTGCACAGTGGTGACATCACACATAACAGGAAGCGCTCACACAAGCCTAAGACTTTATCTTTATCTACGTTTCTCTGACATTAATACATCTTTAAATTCTGTCTTTATTTGTGTTTTCACATTTTATTTCACAGCACATGCCCGCGCTTCTGTGCAAAAATGCACGCGGATCAGCTTTTATGTTGGCGGGTTCCTGCCTGCGTTATTCCTGCACGTGTTTAATTGGAGGCAAAGAAGGGCCTGATTTTCATGCTGATGGACTTCAGCGAGTACCAGCTGCCCTTCCAGTTCATCCACACCACGCCGTCGTCTGTGCCGTGCTTGGCCATTCGCTTTGAGTATCCTCCGCCAATGTAGTATCGGCCATTGGGATTGGCTGAGTGGCAACGGTTGTACCACCAACCGCCTCCGTCCTCCCTGGCGCACTGTTTGCTGGGGTCACCGGGGTTCCTGGTACCAGGAAACACAGACAGTGAAGCGTGAAAATCCATTTTTAGTTTCAGTTTACATAAAATGCATGAACCAACCTATATTTATTTTTATTTATTTCATTTTTAGCAAAGCTTCTTTGATAACCTGATAAAGTGATACTTATTTGGGATTTTAAGCATCCAAATTTTTTTGGGAATATCTCTATTTTGAATTTTCCTAACTATGCTTCCTCCATTGTCTTGTTGTTTGTTTTACATGTCCGTTCTTGTGCTTTAAATTGTTCTTTACTTCTGCCAACGAGGTTTTGTTTTCTCTCTTGTACGGAATAACTACAGGACAGACTTGCGTGAAATGTTACACAGAGGTAGGTTTTGGCATATCCTGGAGGTGATTACATTTTGATGATGTGACATGTTTCCGGCTTTTTCTAGTTGTTCCATTTTTTTTAATTAAATTTTCCCGTTTTTTTTTTTTTGTTTTTCTAATATTATTTAATATCCACTGGCCAAAAAATTTTTCCCTTTTGTTTCCATTGATTTAATGCTTTAGCCAAGGAGGAAATGTTTTATCTTGGTTTGCCTGTTTGTTTGATTTGTTCTTGCATTTATGGTTCCCCAACTAGACCGGCAGTTTTTGGCAGCTTTAATCTTGCAAGGCGGGTCATTTTTCTTTTAAAATGTGTCATTTGGACTTGATGAGCTAGTGTCACTAGTGTTAGCATTTTCGAAGCAAGCTAGCATGTTCAGTAGTGTCCTAATAGGTGAAGCAGTTTTTTGTAGCATTAATGTGTGCTAGGCTAACAAATTGTCCATTACAATGTGTCGTTTGGAGTTAAGTGAACCTTTTTAAGCTATTAAAATCATGAGTTTGACTGACTAGCACTAGCATGTTCCTAGCTGGCTAGCGTGTAGTGCCTCAATTAGCAAAGTAGTGTTTTTGTAGCATTAGTGTTGGCTAGGCTAACAAATCAGCCACACAAGGCCCAGTTGGATTTAAATGAATTTTTGTGGCTACTGAGATTGTGAGTTTGACTGACTAGTATTAGCATGTTCCCAGCTGGCTAGCATTTACAG
Organism: Lophius piscatorius; assembly: GCA_009660295.1. Lineage (NCBI taxonomy): Eukaryota > Metazoa > Chordata > Actinopteri > Lophiiformes > Lophiidae > Lophius > Lophius piscatorius. The sequence continues at coordinate 46,280 of VRLP01002428.1, read as the reverse complement.
TAGCGCCTCAGTTAGCAATGTTACTGTCTTACCAGTTGTCGTTGTCCCTGTTGTAGGTGCTGAACATCATGCCTTTATGAATGGTCATGGTGCGGTTTTCACCAAAGAGTTCTGAGGACCCTTCAATGAGAGAGTTGCCAGCGTTGCCAGAGTAACCGTCAACCGACAGGACATAGTTGGATGCCTCTGTTTGGATGGTGAACTGGTTATACCGGGCGTGGACCTGAATGATGAGAGGACTTGAGTTTCATTCGTAATAAGAACATGTAAATTTCATCAATGAGATTCACAGTCACAAAAAAATAAAAATAATCATCAAAATAATAATAATGTCATTAGAATACAATGTATAGCAACCGATCCGAAAGAAGGGCCATACTTTCAGTATTTATTTCATCCCAAAAGTACAACACATACAACTAACAGGAGCCACTCACAATCAAAAGGAAGGTAAATTAGAAAAGACGTGGGTAGAAAAAAATAATTACATGAAATAGAATTGGGGAAAAAATCAGAAAGGGGAGGGTCCATCACTTACAGGACCGATACTGAAGAGTTGAATTATGTCAAAAAGGATTGCCACTTAAAAAAATGTCTGGTGCTACCCCTCAATAAATATTAAGCCCTCTTCAACTTCAGAAAAGACATTATGTCTCTCAGCCACTGAGTAGCTTTAGTCATTTCCACTGAAGGAGAAGATGGCGTCTTGCCAATAAAGAGGTAAAAGCTCAAAAGTCCAACTGATTAAAGGAACATTTCTTGCAGCCTTATAGAAACCCAAATATGGGCATTATTGTGAGAGAGAGTTCAAGAAAGACTTTTGACCTAGTATGTATATGTAGAATATATCATATGTGTTAGATTGCAAGTTGAGGCACTACATGTCCTTTTTTCTGGTGTACAAACATTTTACCTTTATTATTAAAATGACAAATTTGTTGATCCCTAAAATGAAGAACCAAAGAAATCGACCAATTTTGTGTCAATCAACCAACCTTGGCTCCACTCCAGTCCTGCATCTCAATGAGAACCTCGGTGGGGCCGATCTTGGTCAACTGACTAATGTGTTCGTTACCGAGCCAGTATTCACCTGTCACATGACGGAGAAAGGTACATCAACCACAAATGACATACAGCCACACTGGACAGAAGCCAAAAAACGAATTATAATCGAACTGTCTTCTGAGCAAAATAATCTGCCTTTGGGGTAAAACCATTTTGTTTGGCTTGAATTCTTAAACTACCATAAAAATGTATTCCCCTGAAATACCATAATGACCATAACCAATCTATACAAAACTGTCAAAATGTAGACAAGTTGTGCTTCTGACAAGCTAGGAAACTCCACAATGTAAGACAATTTTTTACCGGGAGTCTCGCAGTGGCCCTTGCCAACATCGAAGGCGACGTTGCCGAAACCACGTCGGTATGCGTCCCAGCCTCGGCCGAAGTCGACACTGCCATCAAGTCGGTTCTGAATGAGAAGCCAGCCTGGGAAAATAAAAACATACAGACTTGTAACAAAGGCCTAAATATCTGTGATGGGGGTTTTTTTCTAACTACCTGAGTTATGTGCTCACCTCCATTATGGGTGGACTGATCACAGTAGACCTTGTATGGAAGGTTAAAGCCGTTGGATTGGATCAAGTACATCTGGGACTCTCTTCCTCCACGGCGGAAGATGTCCTCGCACTCCTTACCTGAATCAGACAGGTGAGCAGTAAATTATAAAACACTCATTTCAAACAAAGGTGCATTTGGACTGTTTCGTCAATAATGTATTAAAGCAATCATTTCAGGTTTCGGTTGAAAATCCTAAATCACAGTGCCACACCGGAGGCCAGGCCGGTGCCTTGCTCAGAACTCATTGGGATGGACGGAATGCTACGCCTGATACGCCTGAGTGGAACGCAATAGTAATGATCAGGCTAACCGATCACATTAGCCAGGTAAAGCACATAATGGGACTAATGGTGCCATGGAATGACCTGATGTGGTTCAAACATTTGACAGACTCTTGAAAACAACAGTAGGAGGACTTACAAGTCTACTTCTGACAATAAGTATGACAAACAACGTACAAGGAGAAGAGATTTTTTCTTACTGGGACTGAATTTTGACTATGGATTAGGTAATAACAACATTTAACTGAATATGAAGGGCCAGCTTTGCCTATACTCTGTTTGTTTTATCCATGAGAGGGAAACACCAGTCTGTTTAGTATGCCAATTGTCCAATTGTCTCCTATAAATTACTTCAAGTGTGTATCGTAAATGTTTCAAGAATAGCTTTTTTGCCCGACTAAGTATATTTTTTCCCATTTATAAAATAGTTCATTCAAAATGTTCATGTTTTGACCGGAGGCGATAAGACTAATGAAATTCCACACCCCGCCTAGGTGACCTTATTTGGTCGTATCTGTGAAGTTTCAACATATCTACAGTATATATTTTCAAGAAGCATACAAAGAAGTTGTCATTTAAATGTAGAGCCATTCACTTAAAAATGGCTTTTTTACTGATTAAGATAAAAGGAATGTTCTTTTATGAATAATATCTATCGTGATTTGTTTTGCGATGGATTATCATTTTGAAAACGTGGGTCCCCAGAAAAAAATGTTGGGAACCATTGGGCTAGAGGGCATCACACTTACCAGACACCACTGGTATCGGACAGCTGGTCTTGCATGGTTCCTTGCAATCTTCCATCTGGCCCTGGATGGCCTTCTCCAGCTTCTGGATCTTCAGTCTGATGGTGTCCAGGACTCCCTGCAGCCACGGCACATTAAAAACTACATTAGAGGAATTTAAAGCCGCTATGGTGGGTTCACCGGGTACATGGAGATCCCTGTCAATGCCACTTGTTCCTTTTCAAGAAGTCAGCACCTTGATGAGGCTGTCCTCGTGGTTGAGAGACAGATGACGGCTCGTATTTACCTTCAGCACTCTGATGTTGGAGGGGAAGACCGTGTCCACCGTCTCCTTGATGAAGGTGTGTTGCCCCTCCACGTTATCTGTGTACTGACCAACCACCCTAACGTTTTCTGAAAGGTAAAAAAAATATATAATGATGAGCAATTCTACCTTGGAAAAAAAGAAACTTGAGGTTTTTTCGAGGGAAAACGGGAAAAGTTTAGTATCTAACCATCCATTGAGAATCCTAGACTCTACCCATCAACAACCCCTTCGCAATCTATCCCAGATTCCAAATGAATACGAAACCAATTATCCTCTCCAGAATTTCAGAGATGTTTTTTGGAGTTGACTACTCAGTGAGTTAACAGACTAACAGAGTCGCTGGCGGTAGCTTCGCCTGGTCCTATCCCGCAAAAACTGAGTAGAATAACATGACCTTTGTGGTATTTCTACCAAATTGGTGCGGAAGTCATTAAAGAGTCTCAAAGTATATTCATTCATTGTTTTTTTTCATGGTGTTACTTTAACATAAAGTTGTTATAGCCTATTCATCCAAAAAAAAAAAGATCAGGCTTTAATCGGAGAGTCTAATCAGAGATTACTCAACTAAAATAACAGGAACTATGTTACCATTATTCGGGCTTAAAATAACCAATGAGCAGAACGGGTTAAATTAGTTAAGTCCAAACATTCAAATCGTCCACTGGACATCCAAGACCCATACTGTGCCCAAGAGATTTTGTCAAATAGTCTTCCTCTATTCACAATAAGCTGTTCTTAAATAGACAGCCAGATGCTTATGGTCATAAGTGGACGCCCAGATTGTCTCCTGACTACGGATATGATATTAAACAGTTTTGTACATCCCATAAAGTCTCCTTCTCAGTGGTTTCAGAGGGGTTTGTAGAGTAGTAAAAGGTGCCAGTTGAAGTTGCTATTTTTGTACCCCCCTTTCTCAGACTGTTCTAGGGGATACTGAGTATTTGCCTAGCTCCCTCCTGAATTGGGTGGGAGACGGTGTACTCCTTTGGTCCGTCGCTGGGCCAACACAGACAGACAGACAACCCTTCACGCTCACTTTCACACCTACGGGGAAATTTAGAGCCACCAGTTCACCTATATTGTATTGTTTTTGGACCGTGGAAGGAAGCCGGAGCACCCGGAGGGAGAACATGTAAACTCTCAACCCAGAACCTTGCTGTGAGGAAACTGCTGTCCACCGTGAGACAAACTCATATGCACGGGGAAGATATCATCACCAATTCATGTTTTTGGACCATGAAGCAGTAAAACCTGATTTCACCCTTTCACATGACAGGTAAGTATGTGGTTCACCTATTTGGGCTAAAAGACGCAGAGACATGCCAGTATTAAGCAGCTGAGGTCGGAGGAACGTTTCTCACCTTTGTTGACCCTCTGCCTCTCCCTCAGATCGTTGGATACCTTGGTGACGTAGTTGAAGATGTGGTTAGAGGAACTGATCAAGTCGTTCACCTGAGGCTTGATTTCGTTGATGCTCTGAGAGAAATTGTTGGAGTCGTTAGTAAGACAAATCAGTCTCAATGTTTTTCTTATCACATTTTTGAGCTATTTTCTCCCCAAAAATGAGTCATTTACAGATGATCTTTTGTGAAATTATTTTATCTACCGTCACGATGTTTATCTGTTGCTTCACTAATGCAGTCTTCAGCTCACAGCCGGTAGGACACAGAACACCCTGATGGATGGTAAAAACACCTGCTTCAGACAGTAAAAATACTTTCTCTTACATTAAGGCTGATTGGTGAGAAACAACAAACTCCTGGAAAGACACAAATGATCTTATCTATTTATTTCATTATAAAAGTGACCAGCAGTGGCCGGTTCCTGCGGCTCGTGTCCTCCTACCATCTCCTCGGAGGCGTGTTTGCATCCTCCGGAATCTGGCTGCTCCACCTTCTCCTGGACCTGTGGTCTCGCGCCTGAGCTTGTGGAGGGGCGACTACCATACCTGAAAGAAAGGTCATATATGTTAATAAATCAGACTGAGTGGCAGGGAGGGGCTGAAGCTCTGCCTCATGGAGCTTGAGGCGGAGTTAACCCTGGACTTCCACCAGTTCTCCTTTAGTGCCGAAAATCTAAACTAGAAGAAATTACAAAACACAATTACGCTTTTCTGTCTGAGTGCACAAAGATTCCGACAACCTAACAGAGAACGTCGTCATTTCAGCTACCATGATAAGCATGGTAATAAAAAACGAGGTCAATTTATTCAAAAGTTGATGTAATCTAATTACTTTGTATTCTATTAAAGTAGTTTAATCTACAAGATTAGCATAGCCTGTTTAAAGCAGTTCAGTTCTGTGAGAAACGCAGAGCGCTTAAAGTACATTTTTCATACGCCTTGCAGCGAATCCCAGATGTTTTTTATACGGTTAATTCCTTTGTTATTTCGTTTATTTATTAATTGTACTTTTTGGTTTTTGGTCAGACTTAGCAGACATTTCTTATAAAAACGCAAACATTAATAATCAACGCATTTAGAGTGTGAGTAATCGTATTGTGAAAAGGTTGAGGTAATCTAGTTACTATCTCTGCTGTCAGCGGCGGGAATCTATTAGATCGGGATAATTGTTTTTATAGCATCTCTGTTCTGTGACAAAAGCCTACAAAATAACCATTTTCCCAAGAAAGTGTTTCATCCAAGGCTGCTTTTAAATAATTCTTTCATCTAAAGTTTTAGTTTTAACCAACATTAGAAGTCAGCACGGTTTTTCTATCCCTGGTTTGGTCGGACAAACATAGTGGAGTAGAAGTTTAAAGTTGCATACATTGGAAATACCTGAGAAAAGTACAAGTTTGTCAGGCTTGTCCTCGTGTACAGTACTTAGATAAAAGTACGCGCTTACTTTCCAGCACCGTCTGTGCCTACCTGCCGTCCCTGTTGATAGGGGGTGGGGAGTATTGGTTAGGGGCGAAACTCTCCCCGCGACCCCTGGAACGATGACCACGAGCGTCTACAGATGACGTCGCCTGCAGGAGGAGAAAAGAAGATTTGGTGAAGGAAAACAAACTAAATATGAAAAAAAGTCTAATTCATTTACGGTTGGAGTGAAATTTGATGTACATACATTCCCGGTCGATTCTGTGTCTTCAGTGTCCTGTGGAGGATAAAAAAAACAAAAACATTGTTAACTCGATAAAGATGCAAACAAAAATGGATTCAATTCAATGAGAATGACTTGGCAACTGAAGAATCATGTCTTTGTATTTGATTCCCTGTTGTCAACAGTTGAATAAGGACAATTTTATATTAAGGGGCAAAAACAACGTTTTGTATCCGTCAGTTTGGTGAAACTACATCATTCTAAATGTGCGCGGTTCTCTCATTCTCCCACACATAACAAATCAAAGCAAAAGGAATACAACTTAGAACTCTATTGAACCATTTGCAGATGTGTAGTTCATATATATATATATATATATATATATATATATATTTTGTGCATGATGATGGAACGTGGGTTTGTTGTTTGTTGTACAAAATCAAAAAAGTATGTTTTTGCCGCTGATGTTTGGAAACGTTGGAACCTTCATTTTGTCAAGGTGGATCGACTCACCTCGTCGTAGCTGTCAAACTCCAGGTCAGATTCAGCCCAGGCCGCGTAGGCGCACAGATACAGCAACAGTAGCGTCCTCATCCTCAACTGTCGATGAAGTTCTCTCTTTTCCTGTGCCTTCGCTCCGGTTTCTGTCCGTGAAATCTAATTAAACCTTGTTTTTATCCTTTCTCCGGGAGACCTTGTCCTCCCCCTCCCCTTTCCCAGCTTTCATTGATCCACCAAAGTCAATACCTGCTGGGACAGTTTACCTAACCTGAGTCACCGCTGTGGCCGGTGGGTCCTGGAGTTCATACGGGAACAAAAGGGCAAAGGGACCCATGAGTTTACAGATTACTCAGAATTTGTTAGACAAATAAGCCTGTCAGCAGTCAATTTAAAAAAAATTGCCTCACCCTTACTTGATCTTGAAAAGGAAAAATGTCTTCTTTGTTCTTTAATTTTGATTCTTGTATGTCAGAACGAAAACCCTAATTACCACTCGTTTGATCGTTTTTCAATATTCGTTTCTGAAACGAAATACCAAAACGTACACGGACCCTCGCCACTCTGCATTGATGCCATTTTAGTGTCATTGGAGTAGTGGAGCCATGACCTCTGACCTTTACTGAGGCGAGAGAGGCCTGCAGCTCCTTTTTATGCTTTCTTTGGATCCTCTGTGACCTCCTGAATGTGCCTTCAAAGTTCTCTGGTCGGACTTTTGGGAAGTAGTCCACTTCTGCGATGGTCCCAGGTCTTGTCCATGTGTAGATAATATGTCTCACTGCGGATCTGTGAAGTACCATGACCTCAGAACTTACCTTTGAACCCTTCCCAGACTGATGGATTTCAATCACCCTCTTGAATTTCTTTTGATTTTGGTACAGTGACTTACTGGTGAGACTTAAGAGCTTCCTACTTCTGAAGATGGTCTATTGAAGCGATGTGTTTGGACAGGGCTGGAAGTGATCAGGTGTAGGTGAGTCTAGTCCAGATGGAACCAGTTATTATTGGAGTTTGACAGTTTTCTAAGGATTTAGTTTCTTAGGGGGCGGATCCTCGTACTAACACACCTTTTTGGTTCCAAAGAAAAAGTTATCATTTAAAACCTGTTATTTTGTGTTTCCTCGGGTTGATTTATGTAAACTTTGTTTGAAAAGCAACACAATTTAGTCTGAGATACACAAAATACTGTAGAGGAAACCAGGAGGGAAGGTCGAAAAAATGTTTTCTTGTTGCTGTGGAAACACAAAAGAAATTTAAAACAGCGAAATCCGGCTATGGCTGATGTTTCTGCATGGACTTCATTTTAAATTTGATCAGTCATTTCTTTACTGGGCCTATGTCACTACAACTCTTATCTTCCTCACCTAACTACCCAACTACTAACTACTGCCGCTCAGTTTCTGCTACCATCACACCTGTCACTCATCCTCTGCATCACTTCCTGCAGTCATCGGCTCTTCTTTATCCTACAGCACTCCTCCTAATCCTCCTGCTGTTACTAGCTCCCTCCACCTCCCTAACACCACCCGGTCTTTATAGATTAACCACATTCATCATTTTATCAGTCTCAGCAGAGTCATCCATCACCGCCACCACCAGTGCCTGGACTCCATGTGGAGTTTATCTTGCTGCTGCTCAGGGCATATACCAAAGACTTTAATCCTGGCCTACAAAATAAGTGGCACAAATAATCACTCAAATTATTGGAGTGAACCACCACCTTCACCTTCACCTTCACCTTCACCTTCATTCCTTCCATTCCATCTCGCCTGATTGACCCAGTGCCCACAATTCATGTCCGAGACCCAATAGTGCACTCTTATTGAGAAGTCTTTCTACGATCTGGGTTTAATTCCAACCGTCTGGGTGTTTTTCTCATGGATCTCGGTGAGTCTTACTGTTACAGCATCAGACTAAGTTCCACAGATGGTGTTTGTTTTTTTAGGCCACTGTCACACCTCCTTCCTTGGTTCTGGACATCTGGGGGCTTCACAATTTGATCCATGCCAAACCTGTGTGTGAAATCCATCGATCATCAAGTAAGAAGCCCATGGAGATGATGAGGATAGGGAGCAGGGAAGAGGTCTAAGGTTCTCATGAAAAAAAAAGTATATAGATATAAATATTATCTTAGAAAGCTTTAATTATAGTTTTACCAGTGAGGGCAAATTTGGAAGCTTTTGTTTGGTTTATGTTATTATTAATATGATTATTATTATTAGCCCTTGACCAGCGGAGTACGAGTCTGTTCATCGCTGACAGTAAATCTGAAGGTTTGAGCAACACTTGTTTGTTTGAGTCCAAAGGGTTTAGATGTCGCGGCGTTATGAAATCACAGGCCTTAAATAACCCGCTACACCAAAAACAGTTCATGATAATTATTTTCTGTGCACAGTTTAATATTTTTCTGGTTAATCCAGATTGAATCTCCAAAAACTACTACCAGCCAAATGAGAACTTTTAGGTCTCTGTTCCCTCTGGAGGCCAAGTGGTTCCTTAACCTCAGATCCAGATTACGTCCGCTGAAATAATTATTGTTAGGGAAAAAATGTCTTCATAATGACATAAGTAGAGTGTTGTGACATCAGTGATTCATTTAAATATATAATACACATATATTGTATTTTTAATTTGTAGTTATTTTCAAATATTTAGTATGTAATTAAAATTACATAGTAACTATTAATTATTCATTTCAGTTTTTTGTATTATATAGTTAAGAAAATATACATCATTATTATTATTTTTTGATTTTAAGGAAGTTGTTGAATGTTGATTTTTTTTTTAATTGTTAAACGTGATTTGAATCGCTTTTAGCAGTTAAAATTTGCATTTGAAATAGAAATAATGAATATAAAAACCGTTTAATTTTTCTTAAATGTTCATATTCATCTGACTTATTATATATTTCAATATTTTTAGCAACCATGTATTACAATGTTTAATATTGGGGATGACTCACTTATGGTTAATAAATACTTGAAGTTTTAGGAACCAAAAACTACAACAATAATAAGAAACATAATTATTATAGTGTATATCCAGTAGATACAGAGCAGGATCCGGGATTTTTTCAGAGAAGTAAGCCCATAGCGCCACCTGCTGGTTCCCCGGTAATAGACAGTATTGGTTATTGAGCAACATTAAACTTCCTCATCCTCGTTTCATCGCCTCCGATAAATACACTGTAAATAACAAAAAACAAATGAAAAACATAAAAACATTTGATTCAGAATCATAACTATTATCAAGAATATTATTAATACATGCCCTGATAATAATGATAATAAATTAACAATAATGATAATAATTACTGTTGTTATTTCATTTGTTTCACTCTGTGAAGACTAATGTACTTGTTTATATGACAATTACTTTGCCTGATAATAACAATAATAATATTATTCATATTAGAAAATAATAATTATGTGTTTTGTTTTTATTTAGAAATGTATATTATTATCATTATTATTTGATAATAGTAAAGAAAAAGAAAACTTAAACATTAAATTTATGATAATCATTAACAAAACCATTCTTTCAAATGTAATTGTGTTGTTGATTTTATTGTCTATGTTCTATATTCTAATATCAAATTGATTCAAACAAACTCAGATCAAACGATTGGACAAAACTAGCGTTGAAAAAAAAAATTCTCTTTTTTACTTCCTTTATAACGTGATAAAGTCTGTGAATTTTGCGTGTCTATGTTTTTAATCGGTATACGTCCATTTCTTGCATAACCAGGTCTCTACTGTTTAAATAGAGGGATTTTCCTTCAATCAGTAAATATAATTAAATCAAATACAGTTACATATTAATTATCTCACTGCAACGGTAATCTCTTGAGTGATATATTGTTTTTCCCAAATTTCTATTCAAGTTCTAAATTATTTCAGCGTGCAGTTTAACTGTACAACTTCTTTTCTTATGTAAATATAATATGAAAAGTGTTCACATTTCCTACTTTTCATATACTTTGCCCTTTTCTACATTCGCACACACACACAGTTATCCTCCCGATAGTACATTTTCATGCTCACTTCCTCTTTTCACGCCGTCAGTTCTCTCCTCAGAGGTTCTGCTTCCTCTTTAGAATCTCTCATGAAGAAACTGTCCAATATCCATCATTTATCGCAGTAAAAACCTTCAGTTCTTTCTTTCGTTATCAGGAATCGGCTCCGCCGCGGCAACAGAATTCTCAACCGCTCAGGAGATAAGGTAAGATAAGATAAGATAAGATAAGATAAGATAAGATAAGATAAGATGATCCCAAGGGGAAATTACAGTGAAACAGCAGCAAAAAAAGAACAGCATATAAATGAATTCACAATGCACAATATGGAAATCCGCGAAATGTAAACATAAGTTAATTTTAAGGGTACTGGTTGTTGAGACTGATGCTCATAATCGGGCTTTTGCAAAAAAAAAAAAATAAATGTATTGCGCAAAATGCTAGATTTAGCTTAAAACACATGTTTATTTTACAGCCAATGGCTGTAGTTGTAAGTGTATGGATATAGCTCCACCTAGTGGCCCCTTCGCTCCAGAGGGGGCGGGTCCTCGCCCATGGCATTTCTCATCTTTGTGCAGTCGCCTAGCATGGACAAACTCTGGAACTGAGGGAACTTTTCATGTTTCTGATGTCGTTGTAGTGGCACAACGACGGTGAGGGCCAAACTGTTCTACTCTAAAAAGCAACTAGAGACATAATAACAATTTGTTCACACTGAACGCAACACAATTTTTCTTTTTCGTTCCAAAATCATTCAGCCAGATTCCTTTTTTCTCTTGGAAGCAAATAACTCTTGTGAGTCCGCGATCCAAGACCCGATGGGCATTGGGATTCTCCACTGACATATGCCGTGTTGTGCAGTAGGCAGCATGTCAGTCTCAGAATCTGATGGTTCGGATTTCAAGCCTCATGAGGTTCTGGTGTACCGAGTCTTCACAACAAACAGAAAGCAGAAGTCGTCTCTGCTTCCGTCTACTATCACATTCTGTGTACAACAAGAAGAAGATTATGAATAAGTTGATGCTGGATAACATTTTCATTAAGTTTGAACATTTGGATAATAGTGGAATGCACTTATTATATTATTATTAGCGGTGGAGCATGAATCCTCACCGTCAATGAAGGGAAAAGGAGGAGGCAAATTGAAATCGAGACGGACAATGACAGAATACAAAGATGGATATTGATGTTACGCTGGTGAGGTGCGTGAACATAGAAAGAAAGAGACTGACGTAGATTGAGCACAAGTGAGAACCAGCAAAGAACGCATGAGGTGAGACGTCTTCTCATCTGAAGGCCCATAATCGGGCTTCCACATAGGTTTTGCAATTTTTTTATAAATTATGCACAAGATTTAGCTACAAACACTAGATTTATGTCTCAGCCAATGGTTGTAGTTTGTGCATATGGCTCCCCCTAGTGGACATGAATGCCATTTTACCACCAAAATACCTTTCTGAGGGTCAAAATGTCATTTTGAGGACATTCTTTGGCCCATTACTATCCAGCTGTGCCTACAAACACTGTGTAGCGAAACATTCCCTTTGGGGTATTTCTATCTCATTGGTTGCAGTCACAAATTCATTCATTGTTTTCTTTCGTAGTGTTACAATATATGGAACATTCATTGCTTTGACAGAAGTTGTTTCTCTCTGGCTGCTGACTCAAATGTTTTTCTTCCTTCAAAATGAATCTCTGTCTCTTTCGATCGTCTCGGAGGGGGTCCACAAATGTTATGTTGAATATAATACCGCTTCCTCTTTTGGGTGAACTGTACCTTTAAGCCCATCAGGACAGGATGTCAGGGTTCTTCTTGATATCTTCACTCACAACACGAGGCGTACGCGATTACTGTAGTTCCTATAAAACAATGTAAACGTTGTCTTTTATTAAAAGGCACTTCCTCTCTTGCTGTCTTTCTTTTGAGAGGGTCTATTCTACTTGTTCATTCTCTCCCCTCCCCTATTTCCAGATTTGCCCCTATCCGCCTGAAGCATGGGACTGCCGACTAACCTTCACCTCACCCTCACCTTCCTCTTCCTTCTCCCGATCTGCTGGGGTCAGAAGACACAATCAGACAAGGAGTTGCCGTCCTGTGATGGCTGTGACCTACGGTTCAACTGTAATTGCTCAAACAGTGGCTTCACCCGTGTTCCCATAGTACCGGACCACACCCTGACTCTTGATCTCTCTTTCAACAACATCAGCGTGGTGACGGCTGATGATCTGACTCACCACAGACTGCTGAGGACCCTGAGTCTCCAAGGTAAGGCTGACAGTCTTAGTCATAGCTTTAGACCAAAACCCCAACAAGTAAGGAGGGGAGGCGTTCTGACCACACATGTGTTTTTACCCTCTGGGGTCTGAGGTCCCATCACTAACCCTTTATCAACCACATGGACTCTCTAACGTCTGTTGTCACACCAGCATGAACCCTAACCTTAACCTCAACACTCACTCTCCTTCTTCTATCTTCCTCTTTCATTTCATAAGCACTTCTCTTTCCTTTTTGAGCAGCAGCAGGCCAAAACTCTTCCTTGGATAAAAGCGGGTTTCTCTTCATTCCTGTCTGAATAGATGAGCACTAACTTTAGACGTGTGATTTTAAGTCTTTGCTTTGATTTGCTGCACATATCCTTACTTACATATCTATTCATTTACATATCTGTTTATTTATTGATTAATGCACTTGATTTTATACAAGTGCACTTATTATAAACGATTTCTATTCAGCAGGACAGTGGACTGGGCAGGCAAGGAACCCGCACGCCAAAACCCCTGTAACCCGGCATTACTGCTAATAAATGATCCTGTACTACCATTTTCATTCATGTTTTTACATCATATATTTATTACGCATATATTACTGACTTATGTAATTCTCTATAATGCCTTTATTTCACTTCATCTTCTTACTTTTATTACTCAAATTATATCTTTATGTTCTGGAGACCTCCTTTTTCCAGTGGTCCTTCTGACTGAATTCTCATCCGCCCACCGAATAGGTGGGGTATACTTTTTATTCCCAACAACTATAGCTTTAATGATGTTGAAATTGTATTCTTCTTTGATGCAAAAATTGCATATTTTTCGTATCACTATTTTTTTTTGATGGGAAGCATTTAACATTTATGGCTCTCTCTCTCTCTACATATACATGACACCTGGCGATTGGCCCAGGTTCATCACAGGGCTGACATATAGAGACATACAACCACTCACACTTACACCCACTCCTACGGGCAATTTTAGTGTCACCAATTCACCTACATTGCATGTTTTGGGAGTTTGGGAGGAATCCCGAGTTCCCGGAGAGAAACCACTTTTAGATCACAGGATGTGTTTTTTTTCTTCCAGGTAACAGACTAGCTGGGATCCACCCTTCAGCGTTTGACTCTCTGTTGAACCTGGAGGAGCTCGATCTGTCTGACAATCAGCTAACCACCCTCAACCACAGCTGGTTCGACAAGCTTGGAGCTCTACGGACGCTCAACCTGCTCAACAATCCATACAGGTAAAAGGATGAGATCTCAGTTGAGAGGAACCTCCGTGTTGCCAATGATGTCCACATTAGAGACTCTTCCCTCATCTCTTCCAGGTGCCTAGGTTCTCAGCCAGTCTTTCATGGGATGATCAGGTTGAGAAAGCTTTGGTTTGGCGGTCCTGCGTTTGAGGAGCTAAAGAGAGGAGATCTTTCTGGAGTCAATCAACTGGAGGAGCTCACTGTGAATGCTAACAACTTGACAAGGTTTGCATGAAACTAGTAACTGAAGTCAAAGCCTTGACGTAGGTTGCTTTCACCTCGTACTGACGTTGGTCCAGACAATTCCTTTTGATTATGATTAAAATTGCAGGTGCCATACCTTCCCCAGATCATAATCTGGAACAGAAAACTGGTTTTAGGTCTGACGCACACGGGTGGTTTCAGTCCTGATCTAACTGAATCCTGGTTAAGTTCATTTATGGTGTGAAATTTTGGGGGGGGTTTGGATTGGTTTGTATTAGTCGCAGGAAGTTACAACGAGCTAACTTTGCCATTATCAAAAAAAGTTTAAACAGTAGCATGCGAGTAGAAAATGAAGAAATCCAAACAGGAAATAAACCTTTCATTTAATTTTTTGCTAGTTTGATTGAGGAGGATGCCGGTCAACAAGCCAATCACCGCCAAAGAATAGGGAAACATGGGCCATGTATATGATGCAGGACCATCATGAACCATTCTTTGTTGCTCTTGAACCAGAACTAACTGGACCAGATGTGAACAATGGAACAGAAACCCAAACCTTGGTTCAGACCTTCAGGTGTAAGAGTAGCCAAAGGTGTCTCCTAGCATTAGCATTGACAACAGGATGTGTTATTGACTGTATAGTCGGATCAAGCCCCCTATGTAGGAACTCATCCGATAGCAGAATCTGTCGATAAAGGGAAAAGACATCAGAATCCCTCTGGTTTTCATTTGTACCTTATTAGCAGTCCAGTAAGTATCGATGGGTTTTGTTTTACGCTTCAGCTGCTTGCAAGTAAGAAGTCCAGAAACGGGTGGAGAAAGAAGCGGAACCAGAGGCCACACAGAATACAGAATTTGTTTCTTTGGCCAAATGGCTGTACAGGAGAAATCCACTACCGTCATATTTGAGACGCCCAAAAATCAAAATACCAAAAGACAACCCCCTTACATATGTTTGAATAATGTTAACACATTTATTTAAAAAATGTTTTTGAGAGAGCAGAAAATGTCCAAAGACACAAATCAGTCCATCCAGTCCGGTTCCATCAGATGACCAACAATCCTGAGAACACACGAAGAGAATCCTGTAGAGAACAAACCTCATATGAGGCTGCTCCGTTTTCTGGAAATAAAAAGACCTCAGGTCTGAGTTCATTTTATGAGTTGTCTCTTTTTTCTCTCCTTGCAGGTACAGTTCTGGGGCTTTAGCGGATGTGTGGCCGCTGGGTCGCATCACCTTGAGCCTACACGGCCCATTTTTATCAAATGGACCATTATCTTCGTCCATCCTCGCTGACGTATCATACCCTGAAACGCCTATTGTTCTAGAGGACCTCTATCTGATTAGGAGCGAGTCTGTTCAGCCCTTGGGAGCAGCGGTCAGGAGGAGAATCAGGTCTGGGCACAATATATATATAAAATGTTTTCTGTCCGGAGTGATGAGAGCTCATCACGTCCTGCAGCCTCTTTCTCCATCTCAGTTTCTTAAATTCACAATACCGGCATCTTCCTACCAATAAAAACTGCCTGACAATCAAACCAATGACAGTCTCTTTTCCCTAATGCCATCTCCAGGTACTTAACCTTTCGCAACATTTCTATTTCCGACGAGGCCCTGGTCAGTCTCTTGGTGTTGTTTGATGGCATGCCGATCACTTCTTTACAGTTATATGGCGTCACGCTGACGGGCGATGGCAGGTAAGACAGTGTGACGTTTGCCTAAACATCCTGATAGACTTGTGTTAGCCAATGATAATCAAGAGTTTTTCATAAAAGTGCTACAAGCACAACGCGTCCTTATGTTCCCTCAAGTCCACCAAATTTACTTTTGTACTCCCAGGTCACACAGTGTGACTTGTTGACTTCAGAAGTTTGTTAAGTAAAAATATCACAGAATTTCAGACGATTTATGGTCAATAGGTCTCATTTGAATTAGTTACTCAATTATTATGGATTACCATAGAATTGTAGAGTAGGTGTGGTTTCATGCCAGATGCAATGTTTGCTTTGAGAGTTCCGATGGAGAAGTATAGAGAAGGCCGGACGGAGTCGTATTGTGTCTTTGTGAATTTAGAGAAAAGATAAGACAGATTAATGAGGAGGGAATTGTAGTATTGCATGAGGAGGTCTGGAGTGACAGAGAAGTATGTTAGAGTTGTACAGGATATGTAGGTGGAGGTGAGACTGACCAAGGATGGGCTCTGAGCCTCCTCTTGTGTTCTTAGGTGAGGGACAGGCTGACAGATGAGGTCAGACAGGAGTGTCCGTGGACTATGAAGACTTCATACCTGTGAATGGAAGGGAGGTGCAATGGAGTTTAGATACTTGGGGTTAGCTATTAAGAGAAGGGAGTGTGGAAATAGGTGAAGAAGCGAGTGCAGGCAGGGAGGAGTGTGTGTCATGAGTTATCCGTGACAGAAGAGTAGCAGCAAGAATGAAGAGAAAGGTTTACGAGATGGTTGTGAAACAGCTCTGTTGTAGATCGCGGCACTGATCAAAAGACAGGAGGTAGAGCTGGAGTTTGCGGAGTTGAAGATGTCGAGATGTTCTTTGGGACTGAGGAGGATGGACAGGATTAGGGACGAGTTCATCAAAGGGATAGCCTAGGCTAGACATCTTAAAGACAAGGTAAGAGAGGCCAGGTTGAGATGGTTAGTACAGGTGAAGAGGAGGGATAGTGAATATATTGGTAGAATGATGCTGCAGAAGGAGATGTCTGGCAGGAGAGAAAGGGGGAAGGCCAAAGAGGAGGTTTCTGAATGTGGTGAGAGAGGACATGCAGCTGGTTGGTGGGACAGTGGAAGATGCAAAGGACAAGGGAAGATGGAAGCAAATGATCCACTGTCGCGACCCCTAAAGCCTGGTAGAAAAGCACAATAGTGTATCCCAGTTAACGTGATACAAGAATACTATCATTTTGAACAAAAACTCAGAATATAATAAAAGTAATGTTCTTTTTTTTTTAGTGGGTGCAATATGGAACCATGATAGCAGGAAGAAAGAAAGTTTCACCAGCCAGCATTAGTTGATGATTGATATAAAAAAAAAGAAAAAAAGACTAACATTGTATTCAAAACAGATGAAATAAAAAGTAACTTAATATTTTGCTTGGCGTTAGGTGGGAGAAAGCCAACTTTACTGATCACAGAAGTATCGACCAGTTCCTCATTCAAGATGTGGAGATTATGAACCTCTTTAAGTTTGTGTCGTTTCTACAAATGGGGTTTCTGCTGCAATACCCCAGGATGGTGTCTGTCATAAATTCAAAGGTAAAGAACTCATCATTTCCTTTTTCATGGAGCAGTCACGGAAAACATGGAAATCTTTATAAGAAAAAGTGCTACTTTAATAACATTTTTTTTAAAGAAAACTTGGCTCCTTCTTCCTTTCTGTTCTTCATTGGCTGATTTTGACCCTCAGGTGTTTGTGGTGCTGTGTGACACGACCAAGAAGCTCAACAACCTGCAGTACCTGGACCTGTCGGACAATTTGCTGAGTGACATCACTCTGATTGAGGCGCTGTGCGATGAAGATAGTACTCTGAAGGACCTCAGAGTTTTAAACATCAGTGGAAACGTCCTGAAGGTGAAGGGTATTAAAAAGCATTAGATATCTTAATCAATGAGGTTTTAATAATGATAATGCTGATGATAAACTTTATTTGTATAGAGCTTTTTATAACAAGATTACAAAGTGCTTTACAGGATGAAAACAAGGAATTAGAAGACACCAACAATGAAAGAAAATAATCACTAAAAATAAGAACCAAAAGAGACCATATGGGAAATGAGACTGTAGGTCTAGATTACTGAAAAGCCATCTTAAAAAGATATTTTTTAACAAGTGTACTGATTCTGAAAGCCTCATCTCGTCAGGCAGGGAGTTCTAGAGCTGAGAGACTCGGACTGAAAAAGAACGGTCACCTTTAGTTCTGAGGCGCGACTCAGTAACAGCCATCAGAACTCTGTCTGAAGATCTGAGACTGCGACCCGGTTCATATGGGTGGGGCAGTTCAGTGGAATGAAAGCAAGGAGGAACCTCCTCTAGATCAGAGCGAGAGAGGAAGGACTTTATCTTGGAGATGTGCCCTAATTGATAAAGGCAATGTTAACAGCGTTAATTATTTCAATTTGAAAAGAAAGGTCCATATCAAATATCACCTAGATTTCTGGCTGCAGGTTTGACATTTGAGGACAGAGGTCCAAAATGTTTGTTTAAGATAGAGACGGACTTTGGGGGAGCAAAGACGCCCAAATTTAATGAGCTCTTTACTCACACTACAGGAAATCAGTGTTTTTCGTAAAAAGCTCCCACTGGTGAGTAAAACATAAACTATTAGGGTAAAACAAAATAGAGCTCCCCCTAGTGTCAGAAATATACAACCGACTTTTCCCATAATCACTCCAGTTCTTCCTTAAAATGAAGTCTGTGTGGTTATCCAATTTGAAAATGATCCATGAAATACGTTTTGAGTAAACGCATCAACATGAAGGACATGGCGCTGATGACTGACTGATTGAAAACGACATTTTCAAAAGATTGTGCACAACTTTTTGAAATGCATTGTCGGTCGTGGTCATTTAAATGAAATTATACCTCAGTAAAAGCCAAAATAATCAATCATTTTCAGTTACAATTGGAAAAAGGTGTTAATGTATCCTCAGAGACTGATACATGTCAAAGTTTACTCAGAGTACAGTCGTGAATCCATCTCTTACATTTTCAGAAATAATGAAAAAAGTTTTGAATCAAATCAGAATTTGAACCAAAGACACAAAATCTATATCTACTGTATTCTTTAATGTCATGCTGCCAAAAATCAGACGAACCAACAGAGCATCAATGAGGACATAACATCCTTGGTAAATGGTAGAAATCCTGAATACCTGAGCTTTGGTCTTGAACATCTCTGTCCTTCTTCTGTCCAGTCATTGCCCATCGTGATTCGACTTGTATCAAAGTTATCCAGAATGACCCACCTGGACATCAGCAGAAACAGATACAGAGACATGCCCCGGTATTGCTCCTGGCCGTCCACCTTGCGATTCCTTAACATCTCCAGGGGAAAACTTTTAACCATCACTTCCTGTTTACCTGCAACTCTGGAGGTACTGAGAGCAGACCAGCAATCCAGCCAGACCTGACTCCACCTTTTACAGCTTACTCTCACATATTCAGGTATTGGATCTGAGCTACAATGATCTGAAAGACTTCTCCCTGTTCCTGCCTGCCCTGAGAGAGCTGCATCTCAACGGGAACAAGTTTCTGAGGCTGCCACCTGGATCGCTGCTCCCAAATCTGGAATCACTAACCATACAGGTTAATCTCACATTTCCTCTTCTCGTCCTCTGTGGATTCGCCGGTGTGACCGATTTCTTTTCTCCCACAGTCAAACACCTTGAATATGTTCGGCCCTTCAGACCTCCGGTCATTCAAACGACTCCAGAGCCTCCAGGCGGGTCAGAACAAATTCGTATGCTCCTGTGAACTTGTAGACTTCCTACAGTCTAGCATTAAAGGAGGTGGCGATGTTCATTTTACGGACAGGGAAGAGAGCTACGTCTGCGACTCTCCTCTCTACCTGCAGGGGGAGCTGGTGGGGGATGTCCACCTCTCGGCTCTTGAGTGCCATCGGGTTGTGTTTGTGACTGTGAGCTGTGTTATGGCGCTGGTTGTTGCCATCCTGGTCTGCATCATGCTGTGGCGCCTCCATGCCCTCTGGTACCTGAAGATGACGTGGGCATGGCTGAAGGCCAAGCGTAGCTCCCGGCGACGAAGATATAGAGGGAGAGCAGACTCAGAAGCCCTGTTATTTTATGACGCCTTTGTGTCCTACAGTGAGAAAGATGCGGGCTGGGTGGAGAACTTCTTGATACCTGAGCTCGAGGAATCAAGGTAATGTAACCTGTTTTTATGTTGAAGGCCTAACTTAATGCTCTGACTTGTTTCTCTCCCTCTATCGTGTATTTGAAGCGCTTTTGTTTTGAAGGAGTAGAGCAGAAGCAATGCTGGCCAGTGTTGTATGTGTTCTGGCTCGATAAGAAAATAAAGTGCGAGAGGTCCACCTCACGTTAGACCTCATCACCAATATGTTTGAAGAACAAATGTGTCCCAAAAACCCTCGGCTACAGCAACATCAAAATCATGTCCGACGCCTTTTGAGGTCAGCATGGTGGCGTAGTGGGTGGCACTCTTAGCCTAACAGCAAGATGGATCTGGGGTCAAATCCACCGGGGCCTTTTTCTGTACTTGAGTCCAGGCCCTCTCTATGATTGCATCCTTCCAACAGGTATTCCAGCTTCCTCCCACAGTCCAAAAACTTGAAATATAGGTTGATTGGTGACTCTGAATATCTTCCAGGTATGAATGTCTGTATGTGTCAGTGAACCTGAAGAGTACGAACAGTTTCAGAGCAGTTTCTTGTCATTTCACAATGAATCCTGGTTGTCAGTGGTTATCGAGACAAAGACCTGGCCCAATATATGGACCTATGCTTGTCTGGACATTCTGCCTCATATCTCCAGACCCACTGAAGGGCACCATGTGACGAGATAATCAATGGTATTCTGACCTCACCTGGTAGTAGTTATAATGCATACCAGATCCAAACCCGAACATAATCTGCAGTCTGGTTTACCTTACACCTTCAGGGAGGACGAGGAAGAATTCCAGGGAAATCCTAGTGACCATCGGCCCATAATCCTGTGCCTCCACAAGCGGGACTTCCTTCCTGGACACTGGATTGTGGACAACATCATGAGCGCCATGGAGCGCAGCCGTCGGACCATCTTTGTTCTCTCTGAGAACTTTGTTAAGTCCGACTGGTGCAAATACGAGCTGGACTTCTCCCACTTCTGGCTTTTCGATGGGAGCACCGGTGGAGACCCGGCAATTTTGATCCTGCTGGAGCCGCTGTCCAAGGACGACATCCCCAAACGCTTCTGCAAGCTCCGCAAGCTCATGGGCTCCACCACCTACCTGGAGTGGCCTCAGGAAGAGGAGAAGACAGCAGAGTTCTGGAGGAGCCTCCGCAAAACGCTGAGAGGAGAAGACGAGGATTGAGGTGATGAAGAGCGAGAGGGGCGTGTAACAGCAGGAATGAGGGCAGAGGCTCGTCGAGTCTTGTAAAACTTTACCTTTATTATGACAATGAATGTTTTTTTTGTAACTGTCTATAAAGTTATGATGGGTCTGTAGTTTCAATCATCTGAATTCTTAAAATAAAGGAATGTTACTGCTAATGAAGGAGTTTGTGTCTTTGTAATTTTTCCCAAACTTGAAGCATGTATCTCAAGTCTTGTGTGGGCAAACTGGGTTTGCCGCTACGGCTGAGCTGATGACCTAATAAAGTTGATAGAGTCAGAAACAAAAGGTGTTGATCGTAAAGTAACACATTCGGAAATGAATAGCAGCATTCTGACACATTTATCCACAATATTTTCATGAAGCGATTACTGGTTACTGAATCTAAACTCATGTCCAGCAAAATTATGACATCACATCACATTTCCTTGTAAACAAAAACATAGATATTACAAATGGGCTACTAATCTATTGTGTGAGGCACATTTTGTTTGTATGAAAAGTGTTATGCAAATAAAGTTTGATCAAATGATTGACATAAAAGAAAAAGACATTAATCAACTTATTTTTATGATCGTATTAGGAAAACAAAAGTATTTCTTTTGCATAGCCTGCCTTAGCGGTTCTGTCCCACGGGACGCACTAATGCTGGACGACACTGGAGCTCTAACTTCAGAAATTCGCCCCGCCAAGCTGCAAAACAATTGCGACGTTAAGAAAAGGAGTGTTACGTGAGACAGTCGTATGGGCCTGTAGTACATTCTGTTGCATCCTAAGGTGATGGGGGGGTCGCTTGACTGGACAAACATTCCAAAATCAATCAAAAGTTCATCTACTACTATCAGGTCAACGACAAGCAGGATCTCTTCAATGGATAGAAAAGCTGGAGGGAGTTTGCATTTGCCGAACGGTGTTTATCCGGTGTATCCTCGGATTCAACGTCCGTCAACAATAGAACTCACAATGATAAATACTACACTGTACTTCTCAAGAGGGCTGAGGAACTATGCGTCTCAACCACAGATCCTCAAACGCACAGTCGTCACCGGTTCAGTCAAAGCGGCATGAAACCGGACCGCTCAGAAAGGAAGGCTACCAAGCATTCGATTAAAGTCCGCTGGTTCAACTCCGGAGCAACCTTCCCGTCACATCAGGGCATTTACACCTCCAGGGTCATCAGGAGGGCCCACAACATCATGACAGCCAGAACACAACCCCGACACAGTCTCGTCACACTCCCTCTCTCGCCCTCAGAGAGGCGCTACAGGAGTGTGAAATCAAGTATGACTGACCAACGGCCATTAGAATTTTGATTTTGGCCTGTTTGCCATGAGGCACAGAGAACCTTATTTTTAAACTCAGGTATTTAACTTCTTTCCTTGTTTCTGCATCTAAAAATGTTTTATTTTGTCATTTCTATTATCGTTTTGCCTGAAAGGAGACTGGCAGCGAAAGAATTTCACTTCATGCTGTAAACTCAGCTGCAAGGGGAATTCACTTTTTTATTATATAACGCCCTTATAACGCCCATTATTATGGAATGCCCTCCCTGACCATCTGAGGGCTCCACAGACGACAGACATTTAAAAAAGGACTTAAAACTTTCCTTTTTAGCAGAACCTATAACTTTAATTAACATTGCTGCTTTTTGGTCAGGCTTTTATATAGTTATTATTTTATTTTTTTATTGATGCTTTTATCTGCTTTTACTTTGTAGCACTTTGAGATTTGATCCAAATGTAAAGTGCATTATGAATTAAGTGTATCATTATTATTTATTATTATTATTTATTAATTTGCAATAACAAAAACTAAAAGTTTTCAACCAGAACTATAAAATCTAAAATAAGTTGGATGGCATAGACTCCCGAGTATTTCCTCCGTTAAATGCTACACAGTTTGATGTCTACATCAGCCGCCACACAACGCCAGAAGTTGGTAACCTCGTCCCAGTTAGCACATCTATTTACACCCACATCGCTCACGCCCACATTTAATTACTCTGTGCATTTGGTTTGGTTTGCATTTGGTATTTAGAGATATCTGACTTTGATTTGTGTCATAACTAGGTTTTTTTTTATCAAACAGACTAATTAGTGTTTGTTGGCGAAGTTAATCAGTGTGTACATTTTTTTATTCATTTGGTTTGAGCAACTACATTAATCACCCCTGAATTCTTCGTGAGGTCATTTGTTCTTCGTTAGATCATTTGTATAAATTGAGTTCCATTGTGTTTTTAAATGGGTTTATTGTATTCTTTGCAAAATCTGGAGTTTAGTTCTGTTTAGATCTCTTTCATGAGCCTAGAACTAAATTGTTTGTGTTGGGTTTTCTTTTCATCTATTCTTGGGTTGGGTAAAATGAAACTCATTTTCATGACTGATTGTAGATATTTATTCACCTAAACTATGTTGAATTTGCTTTATGGAAGCGAATCACAAAAAAGCCTGACTTAGTGGACAGGCTAGCTTTAAGGTACAGACTATGGACAGTACCCGCTCTTTCTCTCTCATTGTCTTCATCACCTTCTCTCTTTCTTTTATCTTGTAGATTAAAGTAGTTTTAGTTAGAATTCTGAATAGCATAGCATATCCTGTTAGCTTAGCAGTAGGTAAAAAAATGGAGTCAGATAGCCGGTTAGCTTAGCAGTAGGTATAAAATGAAGTCAGATAGCCGGTTCGTTTTAGCAGTAGATATAAGATGGAGTCAAATAGACTCATCTTGACCAATGTCTGCTGGGATAGGCTCCAGCCCCCACTACCCCCAACAGGATAAGTGGTTACAGAGACTTAACTTGACGTTGACTTTTACTCTCCCCGAGGGGAAGATAATGAATTAGTGAAAATGATCTAAATGTGAAAAATGTATCTAAATGTTAAAAATAAATCCAAATGGCAAATATAAAAACATAATGCAAGTGCAAACATTGTACATTTAAATGTTAAATCCTTTGGATTTATATTTAACATTTAGATTCATTCGTAACATTTAGAATTAATATCTATTAATTCTATTAGCAAACTAGATTTAGCATTTTGATTTATCATCAACATTCGATGGAATATTCTATTGAATAATGGGTAAACAAAAAAAAACATCTTCCGTGACAACGGAGGTGATGACGGCTGTTAAAATAACTTTTTTGACACAGAGTTTTTATAAATATTTAATAAATACTGAAAGTAATGTTTGGCAGCCGTTGTGACAGAGAAGCAATACTTGTTGGTTTTGACGACAAGAAGCAATGTCAGCGCTGAATGTCACACCCTTCAAGGATTTACATCAGCTACAGTCATCGTCCCGTTTGGCATAGCGGCCGACTCGCATCAACTTCCTCTTCACATATGAAAACATCACAAATAAATGAAGGTGGATGAAATGTGAACAGATAATGTGGGAGTGAGTCATGTGCAAAAAAATGAATAAAAAGTTGACAAGCATGGTGGCAACATTTTCCGTACGTTCCAAACCTGAAACATCACAAAGGCTGGATTTGTGCTAAAAAGGTTTTGTTCCTGCCGTGCCGAGTCCTCGGAGAACCAACCTGCCTGCAAAGAGCTCAGCTGGAAATGGCGTCAGACGAATCTAGGCGAAACTTCAAAAGCAGCCGGGATCGGGTTCCTTGAAGTAGCGACAATTTGCTGCCAAACGCTTGACGACTCCAGGACATACAACTGGAGCGGCGTAGGGGTCTACTCCAGGCCCAGGGAGAAGTTGATGCCGTGGACGATGCCGATGATGATGGGTTGCCAGGCGACCAGGTACCTGAGCCAGTCCAACAGCTGCCCATACAAGACGTGAGTCTTCTCCCAGCTAGGAGGAGATGGAGGAATTAAGGAGAGGACAACAAAAACAGAGGAGGGACGACAAAAATACGCTTTGACGGCTGTTAAATTTCTCAGCTATTTTTGAATTCAGTTTGGCTCCAATGTTGACAAACGTTCTTAGTATTTAGTCTTATTAAGTTGACATTCTGTAGTTTTGGTCAAAAGAAAGTCATTTCAATGTTATTTCAAACAGAACCATCAGTGGGTGTCCAAAGTTATAGTCCCTCCAGAATTATTGGCATCCTTTAAAAAAAAAAATGTCTACTACTAAATGGCTAATATTAGCAATCAGAGCTCAGCTAAACTTACAATCAGTATTAAAGCTGAGGTGAGCCAGCCTTAGTGATCAGAGTTCACATCAGCCAACCTTGGCTATGATATCTGAAATTAGCCAACTGTAGTTAAGACAGCTTTAATTAGCCTAGCATAGCTGTGACAGCCTTGTTGGGAACCAAGAATATTTGAGTAACCCCAAACATTGACATTAGAAAACGCACAGAATGGGTCCCAAGATTTTGAAAACGGCCAGATGCTTACCTGTATGTAAAGTTTAATTAGCATGAATTAGCATAATCATATTTGGACAGTATTACAGCAGCTGTTTGGCCAGTGCGGGTCAATACTGGCGTAGTTCGGAGAGTTTATGATGATGCTGAATCTATTTCTGACATTATCAAAATTCTAAATGACCAGAAAAAAAACAGAAAACGACCATATTTCAACTCCCAGTGTCATAACCCCTGTTATTAACCCCTGTGTTCTGAAAAGTCACGACACTGATAGGATACGGGTTGTTCATCATCCTCTTCATGTCGACCTTCTCGTTGCAGTAAGGACATGTCTGCTTCTTACCCACGATGCACCAGCCGCGGATACAGAACTCATGGAATCTGAAGGCGCAGGTCAAGTTAAGGCAGTTTGTTTTTTTGCCACAGTTTACAAATGGCCAAAGATCACTGCAGAGACCGGATCTATTGCTGCGGAGAAGAACTGAGCTGGAGGATACATGTGTCCACAGGAGAGCTGGTAGGTGTCTTCTATCAACCCTTCCTCCGCCACGTCCACCAGGATCCTCTGGCCGCACACGGCGCATATGTCGTTGGTCAGGCTCCTGCTGGGCATGCCTCCCTTGTTGTAGTACTAAACATCACACATGTCATGTTAACTTACTGGAACCCTCGTAACCATCACCAGAGCGCTCTGATCCTTAGACAGGTGACCTACCCCGATTGTAGAAGCCATGCAGTCAGAGCAGATTTCAGCGAAGTCTCGGCCCATGACGCCGTAGTAGAGCCCGTAGAAGAGCATGACCACACCCACGTCCATGGAGTCCTCCGCCTTGACGCTGCGCAAAACACACAATGAAGTTATTGGAGATAGGTTTTACGCGGGAAAGACATTTTAACCCTCTAATGTGGGATCTATCAGAAAACGGAGAGTTGATATGAACGGGAAAGAACAGATTTTATTTCAGGAGTCGTTTTTCGTTTAGATCTCCGAATCACCATTCAAACGAAACAACTGTGCGACTGTGGCGACTCACCGGAAGAAGACGTTGAAGCCGAAGATGGTGAACATGATGGCGAGGTATCCCAGCACGCCCACGGCGTAGCTCAGCTTGTAGATCAACAAGAACCATTTATAAACCATCCTGAAAACAGACCGTTGTTAAAATAAATCTTTAATAGCTGCTCCATCCAGCAGCTACTTCCAGTCTCAGTTCATTCAATCGGGACCATTAAGCTTGATTAAGTTTAAGTTTAAGACTGCACAAATATATACGCCAATCAGCCACAACATTATAACCACTGTCAGGTGTGGTTGATTATCTCGTTTACCATGGCACCTGTAATGTCTGGTTGATCAGCGCATAGATTTGTTGTCTATCAACCTCTGACCGAAAACAAAACGTTTGGCGGCTACATGAACATCGGGGCCGACAGTCAGGACGTCTAGCTGAGTCCTCGTCTCACCTGGGTGTCCGGCAGGACAGCGGCTTGCGGGTGGCTCTGAAAATGACATAGCTGGTGATGACGGAGAACATCCCCCACATGGACAGGAACCTCCACCAGTAGAGTTTGATGGTGAAGTAAAGAGGCACCACCCACATCTGGACCAGAGTCACCAGCTGTGGAGGAGATAGACAGATTAATTTACGTCCTTTACATACTTGCATATTTTTCTCTTCCTCATTTATATTTGCATAAAACTGTAACCCTTGTTTGCAGGGTCGGCTTCCCGTTCACACAACAACGGCATTATGGGGGCGTAAAAATACAAAGATTTAAAATCAGGTTTGAGGGTGTAATCTTTTGAAAACCATGCCATCACTGTGAAAACGGTTGAAAGGTAATTATTGTGAAAAACTTTGATGATATCCAACATATGAACACATGGCAACCTATAAACAATGGCAGACTATTTAATTTGTTTTTTGTTATATCCTTTATTTGACCCGGTGAAATCCTGACACTACATCTAAAAATCTCTTTTCAAGAGTGACGACTCTACTTTTACCGGGCGGTTACCACCTGCTGCGATAATAAAGCTTTTTGTCTTTGTTACAACATGGAGGAATTAGCAGGTGACAGGCAATGTTTGAACTGTGCCTATAAATGTACAGAAAACACCCCATTATACATCTAGGTCAAGTTATTCATTAACAACATGCTAATAATTGAGGTGGTTTTATTGATTGTTTGTTCCAGACCACCATTCAGAGTTCCAACAGGAATCTGCAGTCAAATTTCAAGTCAATGAAACGACTTTCTTCAAAATACGATCATTCTAAGCCTCTAGTACGATCCGTGTTTGATTAAGTATTCAGATACTATACTTGAGTAAAAGTAAGGTGAAATATTACACCCCTTTAACACAAGTTAGTTCCATTTGTACATGATCTACATCCACATGCTACTGCTAGCTGTATCAGGGGTAGGTAGGCAGATACCTCGATTGTAGAAAGAAGAACATACGTATATATAAAAACACACACACACAAGTAAGGAGGCGGTATCATTAAATAATCTGTCTCTTCTGAGAACAAATGTTTTATTATGTTTGATACTATTGGAGATGGGTGGTTTTCATTAATGCTTTAATGAACACCACAACAATGGTAGTTGTGCATAAATGGGCTTTGACCCTGTCACCACTTACGTTGTAGGAGCGGTGATGGCGCTGCTTCCACTGGACCAACACTATCTGGGCCACCACCAGTGTGGCGATGAGGATCAGAACCATCTCTGCATGCATGGCCTCATGACCCCTGTGCTTCACGTGCAGACGCTCATGCTGCACCCTGGCAGGAGAAACACAAGCGGATGAAATAGATATAAATAAATAAATATAATAATAATAATAATACATTTAATTTATAATGCACTTTACATTTGTATTTATATATAAATATATATACACAATTTTTTTTTTTTTTTTATATATAAAAAATATCTACATAAAAATATATAAATATTTATATATAAATATATATATATAAAAACTGTTTTTGTACCGAACGACACATATTATTGTAAATGTTTATTAGAGGGTCTACTGACTTCCAGTTCTCTCTGTGGCTCATCTTTAGGAAGTCCTCCTGGAGCAGAGAGTGGGGACAGAAATAGCAGCTCAGGGGTTTGTTGGTCACAGGGGACGGTTTTATTTAGGTCAATACACCGTACAGCGGTTAAAAACACCTTTGGTTTTTAAAAGACAACATCCCAGCTGACAGCTAACGATAGAATTTCTCAGCTGCCACGTCTGAACATCAGCAGCCTGACAGCTGGTGCAAACCTTTGTTTTAGTTAGAAACGTAAAAGTACCAAAGACCATTATTTACAGTGGAAACATACGTGGGTTTAGCTGGACGCCGGTTTACCTACCTGATGATGACCACCCGCCATTATTTATGTTTCTGCCTGTTTATTCTTTGCCTCTGTAAAAGGCTAGCCGGCAGAGAACCAGCCTCGCTTTAACAAGCCCCGCCTTTGAAGCATGACGTCACCGCATGGAGTCTCAAAAGGGTCAAAACTCTTAAAGTGCATTTCAGGTTCTGATGGAATAATTTATTACCCTGTGTGCTGTTAATACCTAATTACTTTAATTGTTCGTAGATAAATATCCTTGTTTACTAATGAATTACTTTCATAACTTCAGTTTTAACAATTATAAAATTGATAGTTTATTCAATCTATTAAATCTTGTTTGCTGCTGTAACACTAATTTCCCTTTGGGATTAATTCTTACCATGTGAAAAAAAAAAGTAAGTTATAATAGAATCATCTTGCAGTGTTTTTTCCTCAAATGGTATACACATCAATCTCAATCAATCAATCTTTATTTATATAGCGCCAATTCACAACAACAGTTGTCTCAAGGTGCTTTCCAGAAAGAGCAGGTCTAGACCAGACTCTTTATATAATTATCTACAGGACCCAACAAATTCCTCCTTGAGCAGCACTTGGTGACAATGGCGAGAAAAAACTGCCCTTTAACGGGCAGAAACCTCGAGCAGATCCAAGACTCAGGGTGGACGGCCTACTGCCAAGACCGGCCGGGTTTGAAAAAAAAAAAAAAAAAGAGAGTGAGAGCGAGAGAAAGAGACACAGGTGAGGAGAGATACAGAAAAGCAGCAAAGATACCAGCTATAATCCACTTTCTCCAACCGCTCCATGGTGGGGCCGCGGAAGCAGCAGGGATCCCAGGTTGATAACATTAATGTAACATATAGTGATAGCTTATGGGGAAATACTATACAATAATAATCATCATGAGCGTCTTGGGATCATTGGACATCCAGCAGAACCAGTCACCAACCATGTGACCTTACAGGGCGAGAAAACATGCGGTTGTTACTTGTTTTCCACTATTGACGAAACCATGTTATAAATTGTTAGCTCTTTAGATATATGGAAGTTGATAAGAACCACATATATGCATTTCAAAATGGTAATTTGAGGCAAAGATCTGAGAATATAGTTATAAATTATGACTCGTTTCAACGTTTTCACTAATTAAAAAAATCTTGTGAATAAACGCAATACATTTATTGTCATGACTTTACATCTATCTTTTCCCTCAGGCTTGTCTAATAATTTGAGACAAATTCAACAGAGGTACAACGTTATAAAAACCTGATCCAATGGGAAGTATTTATGGTTTATTAGTGGTCAATACTCTCGCCACATTGAGGTAAATACATCCGAGAGACTTATTTTACAATACCAATAAAACTTTTCATAACGTAAACCTGCATGTCGGAAACTTTCTCCACGACAAATGTATTAAAACAATTAAAAAACAGCATTTAAGGGTATTTATAGAAACTAGATTCTTACTTTTAGAGAAAACCATGACACTGACCAGACACTTTTCAGCGCATGTTCATAAAAATAAATCCCTTAATAGTTCACATCCTGTTTAACAGCAGGAAAATGGCAAGTTAGATAAAATGCATAGTGAAAGTCAGAGGGCCAATCGGTAAGGAAAGACTGGAACCCCAATTATGCGAGAATAAAATTCTCCAATAAGAGGCTGTCTGAAGCTTATGTCACTGACATATGGGAAATTTGTGCTTATGTCACTGACATAAGCTTCCGGCCGTCGAAAAGGAGTTCGAGATTGGAGCAACTTCTACTGCAAATACCAAGTCAAACACACTAAGACGTATTTTCTCATTCAATCCTTTCAAGGGGAAAGTTTCCATCAAAAAATAGATTTAACTGTAAAACCTACAGTGATAACATACATTTAAGAAAAATCCAATTGAAGGTGATGCGGTGGCAAAACAAGCTATGGAAGCACTTTTTTTTTGAAATCATTTATTCAAACAAATACAGGCCTTTAGAATGTCGACACTCTTCTTCCAGCTCTCCCTTTTAGGGATAACAGCAGATCACTGGTTTCTATTTTTCCCTGTCCTCCGCAGTTTATTTTTTCACCGTTGTACATTTGAATTTTCTACTGCTGAAGTCGGTCCATTTGACCAGATGTCCCAATTATCTTATTTGTGCCCAAATAAAAAGGTCTGACACAAGGATGCATGATACAAAAATGAGAAACCTTTCTCAGGGACCATACAGTCGATACTCCATCTCATCCAAATGGATCACATACAGCGGTTACAAAACAAACCTTAGACGAAAAATAAAGCCTGACATGAGATGCAAGAGAAACATTTGAAGCAACACTCCGTCTAGAATATGAGAACTTTTAAATGAGCAACATATTTAGTCACTTCATCATC
This sequence comes from Lophius piscatorius, assembly GCA_009660295.1. Classification (NCBI taxonomy): domain Eukaryota; kingdom Metazoa; phylum Chordata; class Actinopteri; order Lophiiformes; family Lophiidae; genus Lophius; species Lophius piscatorius. The sequence goes on along the minus strand of VRLP01002428.1, from coordinate 14,882 downwards.
CTAATCATCATCCTCCTTCTGATCTTGCGGAGCTCCATGCAGCTCCTCGTTGTCCGTTAACCTGTGGACGAAAACCAGACGTCAGCTGACAGAAAAAAATCTTCATCTAATTTTCACAACTGGAATCTTGTTCGCTCAGACATCCAAGGAAGGTTTGGGCCATCTTTGGTCGTTAGACCTCTGGTGGAAACTACGAATGGCAGGAAAAGCATCATCATGGCGAACAGACATCAATATATTACGGCAGGACAGGACGCAGAAAAAGGAAGCGGCATACCAGATATTAACGACAATCGCTGGAGACGCCTTTCCTGCCTGGACAGAGATTCTGGGACATCACCCATGGAGACTCAGAGGCTTCCAACCTGAAAGTGAAATGTAAGGAAGAGTTGATGAGCCGCAATGGAAAACAGTCTTTGTGCAATAGGTTGATTCTTACACATCCAACATTGCAAAATCATCATTTAATAACCGACAGGAAGTAAGACACGACTCAGAGGTCTTTGAGTCGGTAGAATGAGGATTTGGTTGTGGAGTTGGACACTACAGACTAACATGAGGGTAATCCATAATAAACCCAAGGTCGAGAACCTCAGGAGACGGTCAGATGGAGTAGTTGTCCACATAGGACTGTTGGAAGTAACCCAAGTTGTGCCAAGTTATTGCTATTCAATTTGAGGGCAGTAAAAAAATGTAACTATTGAAACAATATATAAACAAGTCTCTTAATAGCCTGAAGTATCACTTAATGCTTAATGACAGAATAGTAGCAGCATAAGTGATGGGAAAGGTTTAAAGTGTCGAGTGAGACCAGCTCTCCTTTATGGTCTAGAGACGAGGCACTGATCAAGCGAGGAGGAGGCAGAGATGAGGATGGACAGGAAAATAAACCACCAAAGAGGGACAGCCCAGGTAGACGTCGATGAGACAAGGTAAGAGGCCTGATTGAGATGTTTGGATGGTTCAAAAGGAGGGACAGTGGACACATTGGTAGAAGGATGCTGGAGATGGGATGGATAGACTAGAGGAGATTTCAGGATGTGGTTAGAGAGGACATTCAGTTGGTTTGTGTATGAGGAAGATGGACAAAAATGGCCTGCTGTGGCGACCTCTACAGGGGTCATCTGATAGAAGATGCTTCAGAAAAGCGAATATGGGCAGGTTCTAGAGGGAATCAGAATATTGGCGGTTCAGGTATTGAATTCGCTCAGACATCCAAGGAAGGTTTGGACCGTCTTCGGTCTTGCCGACCTCTGGTGGAAACTACGAATGGCAGGAAAAAATGTCATCACGGCGAATTGGGGCCAACAGATATTTAGATCTCATTCTAGGTTGTAGTTTAGCTCCCCTAGTGGACATGTGTGGAATTTTGACACCAAAATCCATAAGATTTTATACATCCACAGGGAAAATTCAGTTGTTTACAGAACATACAAGAAGTCTGGATTCATAACCCCAGTTTGGACCCGTTGTTTATCTAACTGTCAGAGTCTTTCTGGTACTGTGCTACAAAAAAAAAAAAAAAAAAAAAATTCTACAGGACCTGGGCTGTTTCTATCAAATTTGATCAGTTTATTAGTAAATTAAATTTTTGTTCTGTTTAATTATAGAGTTAATATAATAGAATCATTTTTTGGGTCTAATTCAAGCGAGGCACAACTTGAAACTCAGGGACATGTTTAAAATAAAGAAACACCGCTTACTCTAGGTGACGGGTGAGGACCGTCGTGATGAAAACATCTCAACCGCTGTCCCGACGCCGCTTTCAGATCCAGCCTGGAAACAAGATTTGACAGAATGGAGAAACCAGTTATGAGACAGACACCATTAGAGCCCCGTACAATTTGATCAATTCCAAAGTTATTGCTGTCCCTATAGTCGCTCAGACATCCAAGGAAGGTTTGGACCATCTTTGGTCGTTAGACCTCTGGTGGAAACTACGAATGGCAGGAAAAAATGTCATCACAGCGACGGGATGTTAAAGAATTTAAACTGAGATGAAATAGACTGGAGGAATATTCCTGAAGGTTATCCGGCCCCAGATCCTCTGATTGAAGAGGCACTACTATCATGTAAAGGTGGAAAATTCTTTCGATACGAACAGAATGCCCTGCTACCACCATGACCCGAGACCAGAAACTAAACACTTACGCATGGGCCTCAGGAGGGCCTGTTGACTCACAGCACAGCCAGAGACCGTCAACCTGGAAGGGAGATGAATCAAAGTCAGTCCTCACAGTGAAGAGATGCGATGACAGCAGCTATAAACTTAGTTCGCTCAGACATCCAAGGAAGGTTTAGACCGTCTTTGGTCGTTAGACCTCTGGTGGAAACTACGAATGGCAGGAAAAAATGTCATCACAGCGAAGAGAGCTCCTAACACCAAAACGACTTGGCAGTCATTTCCCTTTTGTTTTGCTTTATAGGCATTTCAAACCAAAACGCTGGTTTTAACACATCATGACTCTTAACAGGATGAGCGGTTACAGATAATGAATGACCAAAAATACATTTTGAACAGTGCCAAATCAACCTAAAGTCCAGTAGCAAAGCTCACCTGTATGCAGGTCTATGTGACCTGGTGCACGTCTGCATCTTTATGCAGTTTCGTCATCCATCTCGACCCGGGTGGGGAGATTCTGTGTCCCATCCTCCGACTGGTGCATCTCTGTAAGGACATTTGTTATTTCAAAACTTTTCTATACTGAATGAAATAAATCCAATATATAATCAAAATTATCCATTTTAAATCGCTTCGACACTCATTTGTTTCGCTAGATGGTCCTAATTTATTCTGAGGTCTACACGTTTTCTTTTTTACAAATGCGCTCAGACATCCAAGGAAGGTTTGAACCATCTTTGGTCTTTCGACCTCTGGTGGAAACTACGAATGGCAGGAAAAAATGTCATCACAGCGCAGCTGCACGGTATAAATTGCAGGCAAAAAAAAAAAGATGAGTTAAAAAAAATGCTTTTAGAGCAACTCACCTCGCTGAGACCGAAGGAGAGATCTCGGGTGACCTCCCCATCCTCAGAAGACGAGCGTCGAACAAGATGCAATATTTAGAACCTGAAATGAGAAAACAGTATAACGTTGTAAAGTTGAATTCTTATCACAGAGTTAGATATTTAAAGCCATTAGGTCTATAAGCCTGTTCAATACCAGTTTGAGATGTTTCAAAAGCAACGCCACACCCTTATATACAATTTACACGAGGTACTCTTGCACCGAATTTTGTGCACAAACATTGCTCGAAGAAAACAAACCACCGCACTGAAACTAACACTTATGTTAATCCTCAAAGGAAAAAAATCTAAATGGAAAAAGTATATGCAAATAAAGTTAATTCATTTCACTTAATATATTGCAAGCGCAAAACTCACTATGACACTACTTAACCCTCTTATTTTAGTGCCGAGCACTCCACAAATAAAGTTTTACACTAATTACATGTATGGAAATACATTTTTAGCCATTAACTGATTATTCTAGTTGTGTGGTTTCTTGAAAAAATATCCAAAGAGAAGGATGAATCCATCGCTTCATATATTTTGCAAACCACGTGCCAGGAACCAGAGACTAATAGCCACTGTAGTAGTCTCTATTTTGAAATATGAACTTAGTATGAGAGTGTTTATCCATTTAAAACAATGGAAAATGGTTTTAAATGGAGTCTGTGGTTAACTGGTTTAACTAGTTTATTCGTGAACCCCTCCGTGAACCCATGCGCCACCGTAAGTAACTTCGTCACCTGTGGGAAAGACTGATCACGTGTTTGTTTGAACAAACGATTACATTCAAGTATCCATTCATTCCGTTTAAAAAGTCTTAACACTATATTGTAGTAACATTGATTATTAACTCCAGCTTCACCGCTGAACCATGAGTTTCGGTTAAAACTTCTCATTTTGAACCAACTTTATCAACACGTGAACAACCTTTACCGCCAATCTAGCGCCATCCGGTTAATTCACTCAAAGCAATGGTTCGAATGAGTCACCATAGAAATCTAAACATCGTTATTGCTAAATAAAATGTTATATTTCAGAATTTGAATGTAAGATATAATGTTTTTTTTTTTTTACCAGAACTGTCCCAGAGATTTGCAGCCGACAAGAAATCCTTCGCTGGTCCAAATGAATGATGCCGGACGTCCGCCTGCAATTTATATCATCGCGGCGTCCGGTGACGTCATACCGCCGCCTGCTGGTGCGGAGAATAAACTCTGCGACACCATTAGTAGAATCTGCTGCAGATTGAAAGTAGCTCCCCCTGAACGTAAAATAACTTGGCCTACGATTGTATCATATCATGAAGATCCGCAAAAAAAGTCTCTTGCCATCGTCATGACCTAACCGGAACAGGAAGTTGACTATTCTTCGTTTAATGTGAATTTTTGCAACTTGTAAATCTGCTACCATGTCAATTTTGAAACATGCTGCACGGCCCTGTAATTCTGTCCATACGTCTTCAAGGAGACATACAATCACTTCAAAGACGTCAAAAAAAGATTTAGAGGAGGTACAAAATCACATCAAAGGGAGGTAAAATGACCACAAAAAAGTGCAAATGAATACGCAGGGAAGTAAAAACAAAGAAGTGCGAGTGACTATAAAGAGATCTAAAATGACTTCAAACTTCAAAGAGATACATAATGACCACAAAGTGGAAAATGACCCCAAACGGACACAAAATGACCTCACAGAGATGCAAACTGACTTCTAACGGACACAGAATGACTTCAAAGAGAGAAGAACTTAATTCAAAGATACGGCCGAGCTAGATGACAAAACTTTGGTACGTGTGTATTAAATTAAGAAGTACAAGTAAAAGACTCTTGATGCCAAAACCTAAACCTAACAGGAAGTGGGCCATTTTTACTTTACAGTAATTTATTTTTCTATTTGCCCTGTGTGGTACTCACATTAAAAGGTATGTAGTCTCCTTAAGCATTTGGTCATAATGAAGCTGGGAATTTGTATTTCGCTTGCATTAAAGGACATGATCTTAAATGAATATAATTTTATTAGTTAACATTTTCATTTGACTCAAAATAGGTCTGTTTATTGATTAATTTTATAGAGCTAATAAAGTAAAATGAAGTAAAAAAAAAATCAGGGCGGTGAGAAACACTCTTACTGTCATGTAACGGAGATAAAAATGGACCAATCACCTCTCTCCATCTCACCCTCTTTTGGCTCCCCATTGGTGGATGCCCATCCAGTTCTCCCCCCTTCCCCCCTCCTCCTCCGTCTGGTGATGCTGCTGCTGCAAGCTGCTGGTGTTGCTGTGACGATGATGTCCTTCCCCCTCCTCCCCTCCCACACATTCACACACAGCAGAGAAGGGAGTGAGGGAGCAAACAAGGGCGCTATCATGACGCCATGGCTTCAGGCTGGAAAGCAGACCCACACTCATTGCCTGCGCCTTAGAGAAACAGGGTGAGTGCTGGCTGTCTTCTTCTCTATTCTTTTGCCTGAAGGGTGGGTGGACGATGGGACAGATGGATGGAGACATGGGTGGGTGAGTGGGTGGGTGGATGGATGGATGGATGAATGGATGGAGATGACAGCAGCATCTGTAGCATGGTGTGATATCCTGGGAGAGAAGAGTGAAGGATGAAGGGCGGGGAAGAGTGGGGACATGGAAGAATGATGGAGGGAATCGGATGGACAGATTGCAGGATGAACGAGGGTTGAGGATGTAGCCAGGAATGTACTGATCCACCTATATATGTGTGTGTGTGAGAGAGTGAATGAGTGTGTGTGTGTGTGTGTGGGTGTGTGTCAGGCCTGTGGGTACCATTAGCATCCTGAGTGCTAACAGTAACAGCAGGTACGTCACTTGTGTGAATACAAATTTTTAGGATTCATTTTTACAGAGGGGCATGTCGTGCGTCAGTAAAACAAGTATGAGGAGATACAATATGTCTACAAAGTGGCACAAAATGACTACAGACAGAAGCATAGGCAACCACTCAAACATTCCCAGAGATGCAAAAGTATGACAAACCGATAAGAAATGATCAGACACAAACAACCACAAACAGATGAACAGCAGCGACAATAAAACAGATGAACAAACAACTACAATTACATGCAAAATCAATGTGGAATGGTGAAGTGGTTTAAAACACCAACGCAAATGATGACAACCAGATGAGACGAAGAGACACAAAATGACCTAAGAGACAAAAATGTCAACAAAGAGATGCAAAATTACTACAGACAAAAACAAGCAAAAACAGACGGCAAACCCAGAAATGCAAAAGAAATAAAAAAAGATGCAAATGACGATAAACAAAAATTGTCCCAGAGACAAATAGCCACAAACAAATGAACTGAAGAGATGCAAAATGCAAAGACACCACAAAGACCACAATGACCTGTAAAGTGACCACAAAATACAGCAAAAAACACCAAACAAATGACCAAAAACCAACTGAAGATTACCCTAGAGACACAAAATAACCACAAAGACATGCAAAATGACTACAAAGACATCCAAAATGACTACAAAGTGAGGCAAAACAAATAGAAGAAACGCAAAGTGAACACAAATACTTATTACAAAGAGACACAAAAGAACTTCAAACAGACGCAAAATGACAACAAAGAAATAGAACATGACTAAAAGACACAAAGTGACTTAAAAAATGTTAAATAAAGAATATATTATTTATACATTAAAAAATAACTGACATACACCAAATGACTTCTAACAAACTCAAAATGACTTAAAAAAAACACAGAATGACTTCAAAATAACACAGAATGACTTCAAAATAACACAGAATGACTTCAAAATAACACAGAATGACTTCAAAAAAACACCAAATGACTTCAAATAAACACAGAATGACTTCAAAAAAACACAGAATGACTTCAAAAAAACACAGAATGACTTCTAACAAACACAAAATGACTTCAAAAAAACATAGAATGACTCCAAAATAACACAGAATGACTCCAAAATAACACAGAATGACTTCAAAAAAACACCAAATGACTTCAAATAAACACAGAATGACTTCAAAAAAACACAGAATGACATCAAAAAAACACAGAATGACTTCAAAAAAACACAGAATGACTTCTAACAAACACAAAATGACATCAAAAAAACACAGAATGACTCCAAAATAACACAGAATGACTTCAAAATAACACAGAATGACTTCAAAATAACACAGAATGACTTCCAAAAAAACAAAGAATGACTTCAAATAAACACAGAATGACTTCAAAAAACACAGAATGACTTCAAAAAAACACAGAATGACTTCAAAAAAACACCAAATGACCTCCAACAAACACAAATATGACTTCAAAGAGACAGAGAACAGAGAGACACAGAAAGAAAAAAAGTGTCTTTGAATTGTAGAGACCACATGAAATCCGGGCATTCCTTTCCCTCGTCTTCAGATTGAATTATTTGGTATTGAAGATTCTGCATGAGGATAATGCTGCAATACAAAATTCCATTAAAATCCTTATCTTCCCCTTTTTGCCATCACCAGCAGATAGATGGAAAAAGCAACACTGAATAATTGATTTAGTTTCTTCTGTACACACGAGTAGATTCTTCACATTAAACTCCACGGATGAGGAAAGGTTTAGAGCGATGGGGCGGAATGTTGGTTCAAATCTTTCCAGGGAACGAACCCTACTGCATCTTCTCATCCCATCTCTGAACCCATGAGGTCATGGGGCAGAGGCTCCTGTAGACCCTCTGGTACCAGGCTCAAGGAGCGGAGTCCTGGTCTCCAGCACGGGCGTCAAACGGAACAGTTTTGTAGATGGTGATTTTCTTCTGGATTGTGTCGGACATCTTCAGCTGGGAGGGATGGAAGAAACATGAAGTTCCCCGTGAGAATATCCTGTGAAGGAGATTAAAAGTGTGTGTGTGACTTCTCTCAGTAAAGAGTTTATTATGAGAGCAAAGGCATCTCGCTTAGTGGTCAAGGAGGGAAGGAAGGAAGGAAGGAAGGAAGGAAGGAAGGAAGGAAGAACGAACGAAAGAAAGAAAGAAAGAACGATAGAGAGAATGAAAGAAAGAATGAAAAAAGAAAGAATGAAAGATAGACAGAAAGAAAGAATGAAAGAAAGAAAGAACGAAAGAAAGAACGAAAGAATGAAAAAATGAAACAATGAAAGCAAGAAAGAAAGAATGAATGAATGAATAGAAAGAAAGAAAGAAAGAAAGAAAGAAATAATAAAAAGAACGAAAGAATGAAAGAAAGAATGAAAGAATGAAAGAATGAATAGAAAGAAAGAAAGAAAGAAAGAAAGAAAGAAAGAAAGAAAGAAATAATAAAAAGAACGAAAGAATGAAAGAAAGAATGAAAGAAAGAAAGAAAGAAAGAAAGAAAGAAAGAACGAACGAAGAAAGAAAATAGTTCAATTGTCTTTGGTGCAAGTCACTGTCTGTCTCCACCCCACCCCACAACATACACCCACACCCACACACACACAGACACACACACTGTGCCCCATAATCCCTTGCAGTATTGTAGTTTGTTCCTGAAAAAAACATTAAAATAAGAAGATAGTTAAAAATTACAAATACAATATCAGACATAAGACATAAAGAATCCGCGCGTGTCGGACGGACAGGAATTTTGTGTTACTAAGAGCAACGCCGCTTTCGTTGGAGAATATTTGATGGGGGGGAGGGGGGTCTCAGAATGGGATTATATACAACATCAGAGGGCGTTCTGTGCCACACACCCCTCGTCCACCTCCCCACCCCCAGCACATATGAATGATTTATCATTTTACACATACATGTGGTAAAATACGACACCAGGACAAAAGAGGGACATCTGACATTCAGACAGGAGCCTTTAAAGATGGAAGCCCAAAAATATCATGTCTGTCATGTCTTCAATCCTCTATAAACGTATGTAAAGAGGGGAGGGAAGTAAAGGTGGACAGAAAAGGAAAACTACAAATGGAGGAATGGGATGAAAAAAGGAAAGAAAGAAAGGAGGAAGAAGGTTAAGAAGGAAGGAAAAGAAAAGCCCACAAAACTACTTATTTCATTCTAAACAGTCATTAATCCTTAAGAGGTGAATTTAATCTTTAGTACGTAATAGACTTAAATGTTGAACTGGCTCATGGTATCACCACCGCGCTCCCAGAAAAACTGTTCAATTTAGCATTTTAGGATTAACGGCACCCCTCACTTCCTTTTTTACCCCCGTGCATTATGTTACCATGGAAACCACAACCTCATAGAGATAGAGAGAGAAACGTCACATCGCTTTGAATACATTTCCGTGACCTACATTACAGCACCTTATTACTTCTTCTAAGGAAGGAGGTTATATTTTCATCCTCCTGTGTTTGGGTTTGTTTATTTGTTTGTTTGTGTGTTTGTTTGTCTGTTAACAAAATTATGGAAACAATGAAAGGAGAGATTTGCATTGGATTTCACGCAAAGGTAGGTTTGGAGTAGCAGTAGAGACGCCACGATGTGGCGAGGCGCTCTCTTGAAACCGTGTCCATCGTTCATGACTTTGTTCCTCTGATTCCTGTCATGTTCCTTTGGGGGTGGAGCTGGCGACACAGTGGGTAGGAAAGGGACGCTGAAGTGGAAGGCGCAAGAGACGACCGGCTACAGAGTATTTGAGAGGTACTAAGAGAGTTTGTTGGAGTTGTGGGTAGATTTAGAGGTTGACAACAACTCAGACATTAATGGAGGTTTCAGCGTGACTTTTTCCTAAACCTAGGATTCTGTTGTTTCTTGTTCCTTTGATGTTTTATACTGGAGAGGAACAGGAAATGATGCAACAATGTCTGTTTTAGCTTATATCTTAAACAGACACGTGTACATTCTTCAACAAAGTGCCTCGCTTAAAGTCGAGGAGTGTGGAGCAGAGAATTAAACAACGTGCTGAACACATGAGAATGAGAGGTGGAAATAAAGTAAAGTAATAAAGGAAATAACGGGTTCAGAGGTTTTGGAGGTCAGAGTGCTTTTTCTAGTTGGAATCATAATTTCTATTCCCTCCTTGTATATCTTACTATTATTATTATTCATTACAACTAATGATAGTAATAATAATAAACGCAAACTGTATGTCTCGTTGATTACAGTGTAAATAACAAAAAATGTGAAAACTACTGGGCATCCTCCAGGTGGATTTAAACCCACGACATTTTGTGGGGAACATTGTTAAACTAGATAACAATTATTTCCTCTGTTATTTGGCGGTTCATGTGTCTTTCATCTTTGGGGGTATGTACCTCTGGGACGCCGTCTCCCTTTTTTGAAGACTTTCTTCTTTGGGTTATCTGCTAGCTACTACCAGACGCTAACTGCCGCTTGCAGCTTTTGAGTGTCCTGATTGTGAGCCTAACGCATAATTCAGCTTCAAACCTCGTATCCCCATCCCACCTCCCTACCTGGTGTTTAAACAGAAATCAGAGTCAATTCATCTACACTTCCCAGCCATAACATTAAGACCCACCTGCCTAATATTGGTGCAGGTACCCATTTTGTTGCCAGAAATAGTTCTGTGATGTCACTGTGGGTTCTGATAACTTTCCTTCGGCATTTGTGCTACAGTAGCTGTTCAGTGGGGCTAGCCTTCACTGGCTGTAAAACGTCGATTTCACTGGGAACGTGGTCGCCGATCCCTGTCACTCAAAACAAGGTCTGTGATTCCACCAGAAGCGCTGCAGCCCATCCCGCCAGCCGCTAGTCCAAGCACTGGTAATACGCGCTTGGTGTATTTTTGATGGAAGATGCATTCATTTCAAGAGAGCAGATCCAACCAGACAGGAAGTCAGATACAGAAACTATATAGAGCATCCGGTCAGATTTCAAAATAAATGTCCCAAATCTGCAAAATCTGAGGCCGGCGTGGATGCTCTGCTTCCGAGACACTCCCGGTGTGGACTGCAACAAAACTGTGGCGCAGCCGCGACATCATCGGAACGCAACTGCAATGTTCCCAATGGAAATGAGCCGTAAGACACCAATGACCCTGTTGCTAGTTCGCCAGGTGTCCTTCCTTAGACTACTGTGATAGGTCTAAGGAAGGACAAGACTTTTGACTTTTAACACAACTTTATTTAGCGAACAGTGAATTCATACAATGCCATGAAGGCCGATGGGTTGAGACGCTAGAAAAAGAATAAGAGATAAAGGAAGACATAGATGCAGTAAAATATGAAACCAGGTAATTCAGATGCAAGAATTTTAAAATGAAAGCCACGAAAAACAATGTAATGATAACAGTTGTCATGGTCTTCAATCCATAAGAAATAAATGTAATAAATTCAACAAAGAACGAAAACAGAGAAACAAACAGAGCCCTGGGTGGATTAGACCCCAAAACCTTCATGCTGTGAGGAAAATATTGGTACCCACTAGGCCAGCGAGACGGCCCTGGCGCAAAATCCCTCTATACCTTTTGGAAACTTTTTGAAACAAATTATAGACAAAACAATTTGGTGCAATTGTTTAACCTCCGGCAATCGTTGTTAGGTAATCATAAAACTGACTAATGATGACAACCATGTGTGTTTTTGTTCCACCTAATCCTCATCCCTCTCTTTTCTCCTCAGGACACAGCGGCGCCTGTCCTCCGAATGAACCCTCTGTGAATCTAATCGACACCGACCTTGGGCGCTTTCCCCCCAAATCAGACCTAAAGAGGATTTACTTTTTGGTGCTTCATCGTTTATTGCTCTGGGAAAGGACTCAACGGATTAGAAACAGAAGGGTTTTTATTTTTGGGGGACTTTCGGATGTCTGGACTCGATTTTGCCAAACAGGAATGTATTTAATGTTTCTCCGACTCTGATCTGAAGGTAAAAGTTGATGATTTTACACTGAACTTAGAGGAAAAACGAACCCTGCATCTGTGCAAGGGCTCACATGGATGTTTAATCCCTCAGAGTTGACTGCAGGCTCCAGAAAGGGCGGTGTCTGCACACTTCCTCCCTAACCCTTGGCTTCAGTGGCTTTTTCTTCTTGAAAATACGATGGAGTAAAGCGTGAGACGGGCAAACAGTTCCATCCAGATCAGAGGAAAATCTTGTACCTGAACATCCAGCCCCTCCTCCTGGCTACAGGGTGGAGTAAGGGGTGTGTTTGGAGGTTCATCCCCACAGGCTGCCACTTGCAGATGGAGGCCCACCAACACTCCCCAGACAGCAGCAGTGAGGAGTGCACCGTCCTGGAGGCTCCACCCGGCAAAAACGCCTGCTTGCAACATGCAGGGAAGGTAAGAATCCAAGGCGTCTTGTTATTCTTTTCACTCCCCAAAAATCTCCACGGGTACTGCTGTTGATTTACTCAACTATCTTTATTAAGTCTAAGTAAAATGTCCATGTGAGTTTTTCCATATTTGGTCACTTTTTCCTTTTCTCCGGTAAAGTTTTGGCGCAGTAAAATAGTCTTATTGTAGGTGGTATGATATTTACAGTGCCCTCCAGAATTATTGGTACCCCAGACAAAAATTAGAACATTGATGCAAAAAAATGTCTTTATAGTCTATATCCATGATCTTTATATCAAGTTATTGAGCAAAAATCCGACATCTCATTAGTAACAAAATTTAAAAAAAAAGATTATTATTTTGCTTTTTATTATTATTATTCAACATGATACAAATATTTTTCGCTACAACATTATTACATTATTAATTATTGCCATCCCCTGGTAAACCCTGTGATTAAATGCTTACAGGGGCAAACTTCCAATCCTATTTTATATGTTTTATGTCAACCTGTTGGAAGTGTGACGGGGTGAATAATGACTTCCTATTTTACTGGGTTATAAATAAGAAGTATTAGTATAAGTACATATTATTATATAATAATAATAATAGTAAATATAATAGTAGTTAATGCTAGGACAGCTGCCTATAGCTATACTTAATACCAGCTAGACTTTATACCATCTATACCTTTACGTTATACCACCTATACCATAGCTCCTCTTTTAATGCTGTCACCCAGCACAAACTGTTTCACAAACTGTTTCACAAACTGTTTCACAAACTGTTTCACAAACTTTTTTACAAACTGTTTCACAAACTGAGCAACTTGGGCATCAGCAGTTCACTGTTTGCTTGGATATTGAACTTCCTGAGGGACAGACCTCAGAACGTCTGGATGGGTCAGCACATTTCATTTACTCTCATTCTGAACACGGGCACGCAGCAGGGGTCAGTCCTCAGCCCTCTCCTCTCCTCTACTCCCTCTTCACTCATGACTGTTCCCCCCTTCACTCCACCAACACCATTGTCAATTTGCTGACGACACCACCCCAGTAGGGCCTGGTCACAGATAATGAGCCAGCCTACAGGGCTGAACCTCCTATCTTACGGAATGGTGTTTCATCACCGACCTGGACCTGAACCCTGGACCTGGTACCCCAGAAGATCGAAATACACTGAGCACTCCGTCATCTGTAAATACGGAGGGGAGGTAGAGATGGTGGAGTGCTTTAACTTTCTTAAAGTCCACATCTGAGCTGATCTAATCTGGTCCAGGAACATCTCTCACCGGTTGGAGAAAGCCCAACAAAGACTGTATTTCCTTAAGAAGCTGAAACAGGCTCACCTCCCTAAACGCCATCGGCCCATCATAGATAGAATCCTGACCTCCTGCTGCACCGTGTGGTTCAACACAGGAAGGACATGCAGCGGTGAGTTGAGGGCGGCAGAGCGGGTGATTGGGCCCACATTGCCTACCCTCTGAGACATTTACGCAGGTCTCCAGTGGAAATCCAGCGGTATTATTAAGACCTCACCCAACCTGGACATCACCTGTTCTCCCCTCTGGAAAGAGATACCAGACACTCAGGACAAAAACTAACAGACTGAAAAACAGCTTTTATCCACAAGCTGTTAAATGCTGTCCCTGAACCACCCACACACACACACACTCGCCCACACACACTCACCCACACACACTCAACCACACACACTCACACACACACAGCCACACAAACACACTCACCCACACACACACACCCACACGTACTCACCCACACCTACTAACCCACATACACTCACCCACAAACTCTCACCAACACATGTTCACCCACACACACACACTCACCCATACACACACACCCACACGTACTCAGCCACACATACTAACCCACACACACTTACCCACACACTCTCACACACACACAGCCACACAAACACACTCACACACACACACACCCACACGTACTCACCCACACCTACTAACCCACATACACTCACCCACACACTCTCACCAACACATGTTCACCCACACACACACACTCACCCATACACACACACCCACACGTACTCAGCCCCACATACTAACCCACACACACTTACCCACACACTCTCACCAACACACGTTCACCCACACACACATACTCACCCATTCACACTCACCCACATACTTACCCATGAGGATCTGAGCAGGCCTACCGCTCACATCTGTTCACACCACAAACAGTCCACTTTAATTTCCTAAGTGCAAATGTGTACATACTTACATATTTAACTTCCTAAGTGCAATAGTGTACATTCACATAGTAATAGTCTACATTCACATAGTAATAGTCTACATTCACATAGTAATAGTGTACATTCACATAGTAATAGTCTACATTCACATAGTAATAGTCTACATTCACATAGTAATAGTCTACATTCACATAGTAATAGTTTACATTCACATAGTAATAGTCTACATTCACATAGTAATAGTGTACATTCACATAGTAATAGTGTACATTCACATAGTAATAGTCTACATTCACATAGTAATAGTTTACATTCACATAGTAATAGTGTACATTCACATAGTAACAGTCTACATTCACATAGTAATAGTTTACATTCACATAGTAATAGTGTACATTCACATAGTAATAG
>VRLP01002427.1:0-88749 GCA_009660295.1 Lophius piscatorius | reverse complement strand
TGTTGGTTAATTTAAAATATAAAAATCAGATATTTTCTAAGGTCGGATATTTTGTTAATGTAGAATATCCAGGTGTTCCAAATGAAGAGTTGGTTATGGATGAAGTTATAATGGAAGATGATTATACAATAGAAGGTAGTAGTGATGCAGAAGAGGAGGAAGATGGTGATATGGAAGAAATGGGCGAATTTGTGGAGAAAGATGGTGATGAAGAGGAATTAGTAGAAGAAGAAAATAATGATGGAAAAGATGTTGAGAATGTGGATGGATATAAAGAAATTTCTGAACAAATGAAAGAAGAGGGATTGGTAGAATCTAAATTTGAGAAAGATAATTATTTTGTGGAAGAAGAAAAATCAAAAGATGAAGAAGTTCATTCCTCTTCCTTTGAAGAAGTAAAAGAAGAATTGGAAAAAGAAGTGGATAAAAAATATGGTGAAGATGAAAAGGATGTGACTGAGGAAGATAAATTAGTTATAAATAATTATATTTTTAATGTAAAAAAAATACAAGCAGAATTATCAGATCCTCCTATAATAACATCATTTCAAATAAATTGGACAGGCGAAGAAATTACGGAATGTGAAGAGATTGACGAAGAGTTTGAAGAAATCTGCGAAGAAGATAATCAAATCGAATACGATGAAAATATGAATGAAAAAGAAGATGATGATGAAGAAAAAGAGAAGGTGAAGATTGAAGATGATGCAAGCGTTAAAAAAATGAAAAATCAGTAAAAATAAAAATTTTATGAAAAATAAATTTTAAATTACTTTGTTTCTTTATCTATAAAATTATAAGATTAGTAACAATAAACATTAAATCACTTAATAAAATATGAGCTAATAATAAACATAAGAAAATATTATATAATAATATATATTCTCTATATAAAATAATTTCTTTTTTTTGTAATTCCTGATTTTTTTAAAGAAAATCATAGATGTATAATTGTAAAAAAAGAGATTAAAATGTTAAAAATAAGATTGATTATAATATTGTTTCAAAAGTATAGGAAAAATATGTAATAATAGAATGGTTGTAATTATAATTGTTAATATAGAAATAATAAAATATTCCCTTCGAAGATTTTCTATAAATAATGGGTGCTCAAATATCTACAATATACCCTTTTGAAAGAAATTAATTTTTTTTACCCTTGTTATGACACCAAAAAAAATATTAGTAGAGTATTTTAAAGAGATATATATAAGAGAAAAAGAATGAAAAGCAATTAGATGGTGTATAAACATTATCTCGATAAGATGAGCATTGTAAAAATGCTAAAAAGTAGATAAAACGTAGAAAACCCTGAAATTTTTATTACTAAAAACTCTTTTTTTAATTTAAAACCAAATCGGGATAAAGTTATTTTATTAATATATAACATTTGGGTAGATGACAAGACCATTAAATTAGTATATAACGTAAACATAAAAACAATAAGTAAAATAACTAAAATAATAGCGAAAGTTGTATTAAAACATAATAAAAATATTAAATCGGCTGAGAAAAATGTCATCGTAGAAATCAATAAATCTAAATTTGACAGGATAAAAGATAATAAAAGCCATAAAGTAGAGGTAACTTGGGTTTGAGGGTTGTAGAAAGAATAAGTAAAAGAAAAATAGCATTACAGTCTGCCATTAGAAGAAATAAAGATGAAATAAACAAATTCTGTGAAAATTATATTATAAAAAATAGCATTATTTACACAGATTGTTAGTGAGATTATAATGATGTTCGTAAAAATTATTTTCATCTAACTGCAAATCATTCTATATCTTTCATTGATACGATTCCAGGAGTACACGCAAATGTATAAAAGGAACATAATATAAAAAAAACGTATAATTCATCATTATTAAAATATTATCTGTCATTAATTTTTTTTATTGCCATCACAAAAATAAAAAAAAATAATTTCTTTCAAAAGAGTATAATAATATAGTATTTCATAACCATTTTTTTATTTTTTTCAGATGCTACCATTGTATCAGCAACTTAAAAGAGGATTTAAATGGTTATTATATAGAGTTCCGCTTGGCCCAGTGGTCGTGGGGTGGTAACCAAATCCCAAGCCTGGCGGGTTCGAAGCCCTCATCCAGAAAAATTTTCAAAAAAAAAAAATAATAAAGCAGAAGAGAAGAAAAAGATTGTTGAGTGAGTGAGGTTCGATAGCGCAACATTAACTGTGTCTTGTATGACAGCTCCACTACTAGATTAAAATAATGTTTAGCTGATGTAATTGCAATCCCTGTATTGATTTGTGACTCAGCCAATACTATGCAACGAAAAACGTTGGAAATTCATTAAAAGCCGAGAGGGAGCGATGACGTGCACCATACACAAACCCTTAACACCCTGTAACATAAAATAAGACGAGATTAATGCATATATGTAGCGAAACCAGTTAGTACAATCTTAGATTCGCTCGAGGAACCGAAGGTCACAGATCATGGTATGCCGCAACCGGCCAGGAAACTTTGCTAAATAAAAGTTTCATTAGTAAAAAAATGGTTATTATAGAAAATTTTTGAGAACATATAATATCTGCAAACAAAGAATATTATTAATAAATTAAATTTTATTGAAAAATATTTTTTTTATTAAAATGAATGGGAAATTGTTAAAAGATAAACGGGAAATCTTATAGATAACATAATTTCCTTCTATCATTCTGTTATATTTTGAGATTTAGTTTAACGAAAATATGAGTAATTTTATAAATCATATTGATTTACATAAAGAAAAAGGAGACATATGAATGTATAAATAAAAGTTAATTGAATGCAATATTAATATTTTTTAATTTGATAAATCTTAACACATTATACTGTCATTAATTTTATAAAATAAATTAACAATAAAATATAAAATTTATATCATATATAAGCTTTATTTAAAAAATAATGTTTAAAGATGATTTCGAACTAAATATTTGACATTTTAAATTTCATATTTTGACGTTAAATTGTAAAATAATGACATTTTTTTAAAAATTATAAAAAGAAAATTATATGAAAGTCTTATGTATTTTTATTTAATTTTCAATCTCGGATATATTTATTGTTCTCAGGAAAATGACAATATGGATGGAAAAGAAAAAGTAAATCTTTCTTCAGAGCAATCTAACTCTAATGTCGTAACATCTTCAAATGATATCTCTGAACATCTAGTGTTTAGAAATCCAATTTCAAATTATTCCATTGAAAGTAATAATGTCAATTCTACGTCTAACATAGCGCAAAAACCGAGTTTAGTGATGCGCAATAGTCGATCACATATACGGCAATCTCCGTACAACCCAGAATCACATTCGCGGCCGACACTAACTCAAAGACATACAGGAAATTATATGACAGAAAATAATATTGACCAACAACGGGAAATTTCAAAAAAACAGTTTAACAATATTAATGGAAATAAACCAATATTTTTTAGTATACATGGGATAGGAAGTGGAATTGGAACAAAAAATATGTCTAATATTATTAATCGCGACAAAAAAATCAACGATTCGGACAATACAAATGATATAGAAAATATTGATACCACTAGTAGTGAGTGTTCTGAATTTGATTATGATGTTTCTGCAGACGTGAAAGTTACAGAGAAAATTCTTGAAAGACCGGGAATTGTGTTGCAACCTGGAACGACTTTACATAAATATAAGACACGAGACAGAGGAACTTTTGAAGACTTTTATAGATCAAATGACTGCATATTTGATTACACCTATAATGAAAGTTTCATATTAATTAATCTCAGAGGCTATTTAAAAGAAGATGTACCAGTAATATTTCAGCATAATTTTAGATTGGAAGTATCTGATTTAATGATCAAAAATTCTTTTTTAAAAAGGAAACGAAGTGTTGTTAATATGGAATCAATCAACCTGGACATTAATGAACCGATTACGGATGGAACAACTACCATTGACAAACATAAATTTATAAAAATTGTTATAGAGACAGCGGAAAATAATTTTTGTATATATAAAGATATCTCAGAAATAATTCTAATAGCTCTCGCGGATAAATTAGGTGCCGACGGAGAAGATTTCGAAGATATTAATAAAGCATATGATGAACAGTCCGAAACCTGGTCTACTTATTCTAAAAAAATTATTGATGAACTAATTTACGATTCATTTATCTTTGTTGGAATGGCAGATCACGCTTATATGGTTGGAAATGTAATTTCAACAATACAAAATGAAATACTTGAAACAAAAAATGATATCGAAAAGCAAGAATTAAGAGTAATAGTAAAGGAAGAAGTCAAAAATGCATATTCAAAAAGACTTCAGTTGTATTTGGATTATAGTGAATTGGTTGGAAAAATTGATAGACTTGAAGATGAGAAGTATAGATTAGAATCAATATTGAATGCAATGTCAAAGGAATAAAATTTATTTTCTTTTATATTTTTAAATATTTATATTAAAGTTACATACGAAATATAGTAAAAAAGTTCATTTAAAAAAACAAAAAAATATATATATATATATCAAAATTCCGTTTTTGAAATTTTTAAAATCTAAAATAAAATTATAAAATAAAATATATAATTATTTTATTTTATAACATAATTAATATATAGAGGATTTTTTATTATTAGTTAAAAATTTTTTTTAAAAAATATGCCGAAAAACGTAAATTTGTTAGACACATATCAAACAAATGGTTATTTAATTATAAAACTTAAATATAATGTATATTTAAATATTTTAAAACGGTCCCCTTCAAATTTTTATCTAAAATGAAAACTTTGAAATGAAATGTGTCATTATCGTCTATAAATAGTCTTGCTAAAATAAAATTATGCTTTTTTATTTGTTATTAAAACAAGTTTTTAGTTCACAAAACCCAGATAGGCAAAACCAACAAAGACCGAGACAACCAATTCCGAATCAATCTATTTATGGTTTGCCTTCACCAGCAATACCATATAATACACATTCAACCACCCCTGGAGCTTTTGCGCCCAATCCTACAGGAACTGCCGTTATGCCAACGCAATATTTACCACAAGGATCTTTGTATCCACAAGTTAATTTGGGACAACCAAGCCAGCCTCAGTTATTTGTTACTATGCCAATCGCTCAATCATATAATATGCCAGGACCATCTTTTCAACAGCAAGTACCAGCAACAACTACTAGTAATTTCCCTGCTTCAAGTATATATTTCCCATCCTCTCAGCAAACTCAATTTCCCGGAACCACGCCAGTACCATATACACAAGCTTTCTCTAACACTAACGTTCCAACTTTTACACCATCTGTCATACCTAAACAACCACGTGCCTATACGGCCCATCACCCTAAAACTCAATATACTACGGTAAGAAAATCATCTCATGGTACAGGACGAGGAACTAAAAGACTTCGTCCAGCTAAATTCCTTCCCCAGTTTTCTGAAGAAGA
The DNA here is from genome assembly GCA_009660295.1 of Lophius piscatorius. Taxonomy (NCBI): domain Eukaryota; kingdom Metazoa; phylum Chordata; class Actinopteri; order Lophiiformes; family Lophiidae; genus Lophius; species Lophius piscatorius. The sequence goes on along the minus strand of VRLP01002427.1, from coordinate 83,318 downwards.
AAATAAAGACATTGAAAATTTGTCACAGAACATGGAAAGACAAGGAATAGGACAGGGATCGAAAGGACATAAGCTTGAAAAAAATATATATGATTTAGATGATAATGATCGCAATGAATCTGATGCGGAAGATTATGATATATGCAGCCCAGACACAAGAGGACCAAGAAGATATGTAGATCATCCTAATATTCGACTTCCACCAGGATCAGAAGTAGTTAGAAGTAATCAACCCCTAGATTCTTCATCTTTTATGGAAACGTATTCATCACCAGATTGCGTGTATTAGAACATAGTTCTGATTGTAATAACGTATATATAAATTTAAGAGGATATCCCGAGGAAGAAAGACCCATCAACTTATATAACTCTGATATTGTATTAGAAAATGAAGATGAAGATATAGCGCTAATTAAAAAGAAAAAAACGATATTTACCAAAGTTATGGATACATTAGACATTAATGATCCCGTTTTCGAAGAAAATGAAAATGTTTCATCTGATGAATATTTTGAAATACTAAAAGAAACGACACGGAATAATGCCGAGATAAATAAACTGTCTGGAGATGCTGTAAGAGATGCTTTAAAGGCTAAGTTAGGTGCTGAAACAAATGAGTGGGTACATATAAACGATTCATATGAAAGAAATATTCCTCATATAGGTTCCGAAAAACAAGATACAATAGATGAATTGATGGTCAATTCTGTTGCTTTCGACCAATCAGCAATATATAATAACGAAATGTTAAAAATCGTCGATTTACAAAAAAATGATTAATGAAACAGATGATGAGTCTCAGAAGGAAAATTATAAAAAACGAATTAACGATATAATTAATGGAGTATATAATAAAAAATTGGAGTATATGGAAGATAATAGTTATATTGTCGAAAAAAATGAAAAATTAAAGGCTGAGAAAAAACGAATTAAAAGAATGATTAAATTACAAGGACAAGGAAATTATTAAATTAAAACATTCTTGAGAAATTTTTATTGTTATAATTTAATACTATTTTTGTTAACAATAATTTATATTTTATCTAATTTTTCAAATTATCGATACACCTTAAAAATATTTTTTATAAAGTATTTCCTTTAAATGAATATTTAATTATATATATTTTTTTTAAAATATTACAATTATATTTATTTAAAATTTACTATTATATATATTGATGTATTGATAAATTAAATCTAATATCCCTCATACTAATTATTTTATATCAGCGATTAATCAATTTTTATATATTAAATCATATAGACAGGTTTATTAAAATATATATTAATTTTAGTATATGAGTATACAGCAATATGTTTTATATAATATCTATATTTTGTTGTTTATTATAAAATGATTAAGAAATATCATGATATCAGAAATTAAGGGAAATAATAATTTTACTCATCTCATATTATATGATAAAATATTTATTCATAGATAAAATTTATTACCATATTTGGAAATATGTAATTTTTTAAAGAAAAATCCTTTAAATCCATAACACATTTTAATATTTATTCTATTCCAGGAACACAAGACATTTAACAAGTTAATATTTATTAACGTTTAAAAATAAATATACTTGTAATATTTTAATTTGTTAAATCTATACATTAATCTATCTTACTTTATATTTTCGAATGTTATAGATTTTCATATAATGTAATCATCGTTTTTTTAGTCATGGTATAATATTGACCTAACTACAAATCAATATAAGACTTATAGTGAAAGTAACTATTCACTGCTTTATTCTAATAATAAGTCACCATACAAAATATAGTAAAGTTACACTATCAAACCCACATTCATCTTCGCTTTCTTATTTCAAAAATATTTTCTAAACGAGGAAATTCAACAAATTATCTCTGGGATTTTGTTATTACCATATAAACCCAAGAAAATATGCATATAAGAATAATAGTTAAAGTTAAAAAATATATAAATTATCTTTAATTTATATTCAAGAATGAAATCCAATTAAAGTTTTGTTAGCTATAAAAAAATATTTATTTAAAAGAAGATAATTACATTAAATTTTATTTATTTAATAATAAGTATAATCATCATCTTTTAATAGATTACTAAATATAAATTCATCTAAAGGATTATCTAATATAGCACATAATTCATTATAATTTTTATCATCTTTATTTTCCTTTCTCTCATTCATAAGGGTTCTAATACAAATCTATATGTTTATTAAATATTCTTATTAAATTTAAAAATGAATATTTCTTTAATTGAATATATCATTTTTTTAAAATAACATAATTTAGCAGATAATACAAATATTTAATAATTAAAATTAGTTAAATATAATAATGAATATATATAATATTAACAATTATATTTTAATGTTATTATTTATTGTTTTTTATTCCTGTACATTGGTAGATACTTTTTATAATGAAATAACTAATTGTTTAATAGAATTAAAAGAATGTAATAAAAATATAAAAAATATAAATGTTAATAAAAAATGTATTATAGATATAAAAATATATGATATAGTAGATAAATATAATAATTATGAATATTTGAATAATGGACTTATAAAATATTTAAATGATATTGAATTTTTAATGAAACAGTTAAATTTCTATTGTTTTAAGAAATTTAATAGATCCAGTGTTTTTAATTCTGCAATAAGAAGTTTGGAATTGATTATAAATAGTAATATGGTGATAAGGGAAGAAGAAAATAATAAAATGTTGGAAATAATAAAAGAAATTATAAATGAAGAAAGAAATTTAAATGGAATATTAAAAAATAAGAAAGGTGAAGTAGAAAAGTATGGGATTTTATTAAGAAAAAAAATTAATAAATTTAATTAAAATATTTATTAGGTTATTATGTAAATGATACATCTTAAAAAAATACACCGATATTTAAGTATTACTATTTATTATAGAATATTTGTTTATACCACAGTTTATTCTATCTTTTATATATGTAAAATAATATATATATTTTTTATATGATTAATTATATTTGATAAATAATGATATATTATAATCTGTTAAGTTAATATATATATGGTTATTTGTATTTTTCACGAAAAGTTTATAGTTTTCAGGATATGTTACATTTATTTATCATAGATTGATTTTTAATTAATAAAATAATATTATAACTTTTATTTAATAGAGTCAAATATACAATATACTATATTATAATTATGCTAATTCAATAAAACATAGCATATGCATGATAAATATATTTACAGAAACTAACCTTTTTATTTATTATGATAATTTATATTTTATTTTTCTATTTTTATTGGATAATGTCCTTTATATAAATTTTTTACGAATGATTTTTTATTTCAAAATTATGAAAAGTCATGTACGAAGATTAGCAATTTAACAATAATGTAGAATAGGTTTTAAATAGTAATATTTTAATTTTTATTTCTGATATTTATTTAAATTAAAAAATTTAGAAGAAAAGACATCTGTCAATAAGTCATCTCTTTCTATAAAAAAATTTAAAATATAATATAGAGAAAATATTGGCAAAATCTTAATCATATTTATAAATGAAAAATTTTATTTTTTTAGCAAAAATAATAAATTTAATAGATGCCAAAATGAAATTGTGTCAAAATAAAGTATAAATAGATCGGTAAAACAAAATTTATGTTTATTTTACTGTGTTTTCAAAATATTTTATGTTCGCAAAATAATAATAACATGCGTAAACCAACTCCATATGATTTGAGTGCATATTTATATCAACAGAGTTTAACTCCACAAACTCAACTTCCAGATACAGGGTTACAGACACCAGCATTACCACCTACAACCGAAGTACCACCACAATTCCAACAAACATTTGTCTTTCCAAGTACTACTTATGCAGGTGCTGGCTCATTAGCAGGCCCATTTTCACAAACACCAATGTTGACCGCACCCGGACCACAATTATATCAACAACCAACTATCTCTCCTAATCTTCTAGATGGCAATACTTTTATACAAGGTGATCAGGCATGCGCATTTTATGATGGACAACCATGTTTTGATAGTTCTGCTGGGTTACCAAGACCGCGCGCCAGGGTTACTAGAGGTACTAGAGTTACAACACCATCACCTTTTGTTCAAGAAGATTCACCTTTACCAATGGACTATATGGATTATCGAGACTGTATGCAACCAGGTCCATCAACTAGTGGTATTCAACCTTCAAATATTCCACAAAATATAATTGATGAAGAATCTTATTTAGATTCTGATGACGATCCGGATGCAGAGTATGAAATATTTCCTTTTAAATCGCATGATCCTTCCAAATATATTGATCGTCCTGGACTTATATTGCAGCCCGAAACACAGGTTTATGAAACAGCTGATGAATATCCAGATAACTCATATAAACATTTATATGATTCTGATAATTTTAAATTTGATATAAGTGGTAATTCATACAATGTAAATTTAGGTGTTAGAGGATTTCCAGAAGAATATATTCCATTTCAGCCACCAGAAACTTTATCTATCGTAAATGATAAAAAATACCGGGATTTAATACGGAAGGCCAAGAAAGACGCTGTTGAAATAGACGGATCTACATTGTATGGACATGATGAATTCATAGAAAAAGAGGGATCAGCGGATACTAAAGATTTAATGAACCATGTGGAATGTTTAATTGAATCTAATGCAGATAGCAGTTATGCAAAGTCTTTAGCTATGAGAATAGAACTTAAACAGGCAGTGAAAGCAAAAAATATAAAACGGGAGAATATTTTAACTGCTTATAAAGAAAATAAAGAACATATGTCTGAAGAATATACAGAGTTGTTAGATAGAGCTATCGAGGGTGAAATACTTATAGAAGGAACTAGGCTATACAATGAAAGTTTGAAAGATATATATAATATTCAAAAAGAACTTATTAATACCCATGACATTGAAAAAAAGAAAAAACTGGAATTGGAAATAGTGTCTCGTATGAAGGAAACGTATAATAACAGAGCACAACTCTGTAAAGAAAGTCAACAGCTCGTAGGCAATCCCGAATTGTTACGTTCTGAAATTAATCGTTTGGAAAGGTTGTCAAAATAATTTGATAAGATGGTTTTTTAATTAAACCTTTGAGCGATATTTTTATTTTTTTAAATTTTTTTTAGAAAAGGAAAAATTTACCCTTATGGCCAAAATATCGACTTTATCGGCATCTACAATTATGCTTACATCAATGTTCGGTGCGGGTGTTTTATCATTTCCAGAATCTTTCAACAATGCTGGTTATCTTGTCACAACTATATTTATTATATTTGTAGGATATCTTACAGTTATGTCATTATATGCCATAGCTATGTCAGCTAGATATACAAGGAAAAAAAATACAACATACGCAGAAATATGTAATCATGCGCATAAAATTTTAGGGGTATTTACAGATATATTTTCTCTTCTAAATTCTATAGCATTTTCTATGATTTATATAATTTTTATATCAAAATGGATTTACTCAGTCATCAATAGCACTTTTAATACTTCTAAAATTTCAAAAAGCATCATAGCTTTAATAACACTCGTTTTGTTATTTTTCCCAGCATCACAAAAAAATATAAAAGCTATGAAATTTATCAGTCTGGCTTCCATTTTATCATTTCTTTTTCTTATTCTATTAATATTGTATTATGCATTTACGATAAAACCTCTTAAAATACCAATGAATGCTGTAGGAAGTTCTGTCGGATCTGGACTCTCCCCATTACTTTTAGCATTTGGTGCCCACAGTAACATGGTAAACATTTACAACAATCTTAAAAAACGAACATCACTTTCTCTTTTCAAAGTAGCATTATATTCCACCGTTGCTGCATCTATATTGTTTTTCAGCATTGGATTTATACCATATGTCCTCTTCAAGAGTAAATGTAATACTGATATTCTAACTCTTTTAAACGACTCCAACACAATACCATGTAAAGCAATTTTAAATACCTGGGATAAAAATCTTATTCTCCCCAAGATGGCAATAGTTGAATTTTGTTTTGTTCTCTCATCATCGTTCTGTCTCCAAATAAATCCTGGTAGACAATCTTTCACGAATCTTATAGAAAGATTAAATATCGAAAAAATAAAAGAACATACGACAATAGTTAGATATTGTATAACATTATTATATTGCATATCATCATTCTTAATAGTTTATTTTGATATAAACGTTAATTTTGTAATATCATTAGTATGTGCAGTCCCACTTACTTCCATATGCTATGTATTTCCATCAATAGCATATTATTTTGTGGCAGAAAAAAGAAATATGGTTTTTAAATTAATAATGTTTAACGGTATATTAGGTGTGGGTATCATGGTATTTTTATTATTAGACATTTTTTTTATATAGACGTATAAATAAAATAGTGTAATAATGTGCTATATAAGAATATCCAAATAACATTTTTATTGATTTGGATCGTTTTCCTTAATATTTATATTTCTATGAGAATTGTTTATTTTTTAAATACTCGTCAATAATTTTATTAACCTATATCCAATATTCATTATAAAAATAATACGTAAATGAAAAGAGATTCTTTATTCGGGTAACAAACAAACTTTATAATAATGGAGTATGTATTGTATAAGAAGAATAAGAAAACTGAGTATCCATCAAATATTAGATAAAATGTAATATAAATATTTAAATGAATAAAGTAAAAACATCTACTATTTGAATGAATAGAATAAAATATTATGTTTTAAAATAAAAATAAATCTATTTCTGTATTTTATAATAGACGTATCCCACTAAAATCAAAGGTAAACTATAATTAAATACTCTTCTAATCATAAGTATAATTCAAAGAAATATAATTTTAAACGCAAATATATTTGTATTATAATTTTTTAAGTAGATATATTTTTAAAGGATGTTATTATTACCCAAATTTTTTATATAAAGAATATCGAATTTCATTAAACATCCTTACATGTAATTTTAAACTTATTAAATAAAATGATTAATAAAAAATAAATATATATTATAATTATAAACATTAGATCATAAAATGTAAATAAAGAAATTAATAATTATAATTAAAAGTAGATTGATATATATAATACTTAGAAATGAAGAATATAATAATCATCGATATCATTTATTTACACTGTTAAAAATTAAATGTTATTCATAACAAAGAGAAATAACTATTATCCACTTTTAATATATTTTGATAAGAATAAAAATTTTATTGTAATAAATAAATATAATAATTTATTTTATTGAAAATACGATATTAATATTATCATTACAGTGCCATATACTATTAAATTTTTGATAAATACATTTATACTATTACCAGCAAAATATTCATAAAATAAAAAAAGTATTATTCCGAAATATTCTTTATGAAAAATATTCATATATATGTTACACATATAGAAAAATAATGGTAAAATAAGAAATAGGAGTGGTTTATCACCATCTTTGAACATATCCATTGTATGTAAAAGTAAAACATCAAATCGGTTTAATAATTTTTCATACGGAATATTCTTTTGTTTTTCTATTTTTTTCATAAGGGTTTAATGGATTTCTAATGATTTATAAAATAATCTTGGATTTTATATAATTTATTTTATTTAAAAATAAATTAAACCTGGATTAAAAATTATTCATGTTATGAATGAATGATATCAAAATAACTTTTAATAATCAAAATGTTAATATTTCTTTTAATAAAATCAATTTTTTTAGAATATTTGGATCATATCAGTTTATCACTAAAATAACTATTTTATATTGTTAATATTTTATCTGTAAATTATAAAAATCGTATAAATTATTATTATTTTATATTTATTTGCTATTACTAAAACAGTTTTATCGATTATATTTATTCATGTTAACAATATTAATATAATAAACACTTCATATATTGTATATAAATAATTGGGTTTTTCAAGATACTTAAATTTTTCATCTAAAATGTAGGACATCAGGATGTAAATGATAATCACAAATTTATATTGTAAAGAACAAATGATATTTAGATTCTGATACAAATATAATGGATTAAACAATAAAACGAGTTATAATATAAAAAGAAATAATATATATTTGATAAAACATGAATTTAATATGTATAAATCTAAAGAATGTTTGTTAATCAATTTACAGGATAATAATCATTAAAAGTGTTAAAATTCTTAAATATACTGATTTCTTTAATGAAACTTTTATTTATTGAAGTTTCCTGGCCGGCTATAATTTAATGTGGTCTATAACTTTTAGTTTATGATGTATATTTAAATTTGTATGAATTAGTTTTGCTACATCCATACATTGGTTTTATCTCATACTACAGAGTGTTAAGATTTTGCGTATGCTGCAATCACCGTTCTTTTAATTTTGTTAAGATTCTAATATCTTTTTGGGTATAGTACTTTTTAATATAAAATTATTATAAAGCCAGAAACCATGTCAGTTAATCACCGCTTCAAAGCGCGTCGTATCATAGGACATAATTAGGTAACATTATCATCAACTCAATATATCTTCTCTCCTCTCCTTTTATTTTTTGTGTTTAAAAATTTTATGTGTGAGAAATTCAAATCCTCTAGGTTCGTAGTTTGGTTATCATTTCGCGATTACTTAGCCAAATGTGCTTGTATTTGATTCTAATGAACAATAACTATAATATTGAATAAATACGATATTATACATGAATCTATAATAAAAATTTTGGTAAAACTTGCTTTGAGGACCCCCCTTTTTTTGCGTTTATATAAAACATAACACATGTTTACAAGATTAGCATTGTACGAACAACTTAATTTATCGTATAAAATTTTTACTTTCTCCTCCAATGTAGGAGTAATTTATAAAATAAGAAGATGTAAAAAATGCAAAAAAGAGATGTATTTAAAGAGTAAAAAGGTATTGGATGGATTAATCTGGGTTTGTCAAACCAAAAGATGTAATAAAACATCTATTTCGATACGAGATGGTTCTGTATTTTCAGGTATACGGACCTCACTAAAAAATATAATTTTTATAATATATGAATTGTCCCGTGAAACACGAATAAAGGACATTAAACATGAACTGGGAGTTGAGTACAGTTAATCAATAAGGTTTTTGACCTTATAAAACTTGTTATAAATAAAACTGAATATGAAAAAATAAGAGGTGATAAAGACATAGTGGAAGTTGATAAAAGTTGTTTCAGTAAAAGGAAATATAACGTTGGGCGTTGTTTTAAACAACTATAGTGCGTTGGTGGAATATCACGAACCTCCAGACGATGGTTTTTTGAAATGGTACATACAAGAAACCGTGAAACCATTGAAAATGTAGTTTTAAAAAATATAAAGAAAATTCTACGATAATGACAGATGGTTGGAGAGTTTATTTTAGCCTTAAAAATATAGGATTTAAACATTTTTGGGTAAATCACAAAATAAATTTTGTGTCCCCGAAAAACAAAGAGATACACACTCAGAACATTGAAAATCTGTGGTGTAAACTAGAGAAATATGTTAAAACACGAGGAACTAATGTTAAAAAAAATTTTTGAAGGCAATTTCGGAATTTAAAATTCTTAAATTTCATATGAACCCGTTTGAAAAAATTTTACACGATTTAAAAGGAAAGATAAAACAAATAAACATTAATTAAATCTTTTTTTATCTATATAAACGCAAAAAAAGGGGTCCTCAAAGCAACTTTTACCGAAATATTGTCTACCATATAAAATATCAGTTTTGTAAAGAAATATTGTTTACCGTATTAAAAGATTAATTTGTATTTTCTTCTTCTTGATTATTTCTTTCTTTTATATATTTTTCTTTTTCTTCATTATATAGTTCATCAAAATTTTTAATATTTTCTAAAAATTCTTTTAAATCTTCTTCATCGTATTCTTTTATTTTGAATGTATCATTTACATAAAACCATATATCTTCGTTAGTGATAATATTCGGTCTTTTTAGATTTCTGAGTATAGCACCCATAGTAAAATATTTACTGATACCATATGGTAACATATTACCTAATGCTTTAAGTATTCTTATTTTTATGGATGGATCGTTACCATTTGCTTTTTTGTGGTTTGATGTTTGCATTGTGTTTGGGAGAATGGGTGGAAAAAATAATAATAAAATTAGAATATTTAAAATATATAAATATATTAAGATAATAATTAGGATATTTTTTATTATTGCAATTATAATAAAGTTCTTTTAGTTAAAATATAAATTTATAATCAAAGATATTCTAATTATTATTTTTATATATTTTACTTGGTTAATTGAAATATATTCATTTATAATAGCATATACATATTATTTATTTATTATCTTAATATAATTTTATAATTAAAGATATTCTCTAATTTTGATATCTTATTTTTTTATTTTCGTTGTATTAAATATTTCATAGAATAACGGAATTAACACGATAAACACACCTAACCATTGTATATTTTTTATACCTTTATTTATGTACAATAATGATATTAATATTGTAAACATCTTTCTTGTTACTGTTATTGTTGTAACAGTTACTGATCCATATGTTTTTAACATGGAGTAAATAGCAGTCTGTCCTATTCCATTCAAAATAGAATACACAATCAAAAGAAGAAATATTTTAGAATGTATTAACATAAGAAAACTAGATAATAGAGAATATATTTTAGGCATAAAAATAAACAAAGAGAGCATAAGTGTAAATAGATTAGAATAAAACATCATATGTAAATATTCTACATTTTCTTTTCTGAAAATATTTTCTTGAAAACTTATAACTGATCCATCCATACACAATCCCAGTATAATTAATAAAATACCAGTAATACTATTTGCATTTCCATTCTTTCCATCATTTAGAACAAATAAAATCAAACCAAATGTTATTACAATAGACATAATAATTCTTTGTATTGAAATAACTCTTTTATAAATTATAAAATTCATTAATAATGTTGGAATTAACTTACTAGATTTAGATATGAGAAGTGTAGGATATGATACAAAATCTAATGACATTATACTACATTTAAAAGATACTATTTTCAGCATAGAAATTAATCCATAAGAAAAGAATATTCGTTTAGAGTTGAAAGCAAATGAAATATTATAAATTATAGAGCATATACCACTTATTATTAATCCGCATAATGATTGAAATACTAAAATAAATAAAGTTCTATCAAATTTATCAGAAGAAAAAGTAAATATACATTCTTGTAATATTCCCCATAGAATAAAACAAATATAAATCATAATAAAATGACTAATCTTTTTTATCATGAAGTAAAAATATATTCTTTTATATATAAAACAAATATGAAACAATGTGAAGTAAATATCAAACTATAAAGACTCTGTGTAAATATTAAACATATAAATAATCAAATGAGATATAGATGAACGACTAATTACAGGATATTTCATAACTATTATGAGGTATTTCGAAAATGTTTTGTCTATTGGATATTAATTGCAAGTAACATGCTATTGATTAAAAAATAATATATTTTCATTACAAAACAAAATCAATAATACTCAATTTTAAAATCAATATATCAACGTTAAAATAGTCGAAAAGAAAACAAAAATAACAAATTGCATTTAAAAATAAATATTATTTTTATTTTGGGAACGGGTTAAGCTATTGTTTACTAAGTTAATTTTCCATAGGAAATAACCCGAATAAAACAATGACTCACAAGGAAATTATAATAAATTCAAAATTTTCAAGATTCGACAATTAACTTTTAATTATCAGCAAATTTTCATATCTTTTATTCCTCATTGAACATTGCATATAGTATCAGGGTCGTCGTCATCACTAATCATCCACCAGTCATCAGAATTCAAGTCATCATCATACCTTCTACGAGAAGCAGTTACCAAATTAAATAAGCCTAATATATAAACAAGCCAATGCATGGTATGAGAAAACATTTCGATATTTAAATTGAAAAGATCACTAAAATCAAAGATTTTTGTCATGTACAATTAATACAACTTTACAAAACAAAGAACTATAAAATATCAAGTTGAAATAGAAAATAAAAAATTCTAAAATGTTAAAATCTTATTATAAAAAGCGCGGAATCTATCCTTGTTCTCTTATCTTTCTTAAAATATATCTTCTAAAAAATCATTATTTTTAATAATAAAAGTGATCAATCAATATAAAAATATTTAAATGGCAGAGATTAGAAACATTCCGATAAAAAAATTGTGGTAATACAATATTATTATATATTTGTATGTATCTTTATTGTTTAATTGAAAAGTACGAGTCTATCTGGGATATTCTTAATGAGGTAATGAGAAATATATAATCAAGAGTAAAAAAAGATAATTGTGTCTACAATACGCCTATCTTAAAAATGTAATAGTGTTAATAAATAGGTTATTAAATGAAATCATTATATGCTATAATAATTCTGAATGAGTTATGAATAAATTAGTAATTATTTAAACATATGTATCTTCCCCAAATCAACATTCTTATACCGTGGTTTGCTATAAACGGTTTGAGAAAATATTCGTTTGTAAACAGATTATTCATTAAAAATCCGATTTATCAGATTGAGAACTGAAAATAGCAATTTAGAATATGATATAGTTATACCTTAAAAATCAATATTAACGTCTTTTATAAATAAATACGTATTTGCAAAAATAATATTTTAATTATCATCATTATGCTTTAGTTGGTTGCAAGTTACTATAACCTAAGATTGGTGGTTTCTAAAACATAAGAAACTTGTACTAATTCTATTTGTTATATATATACATTAATCTTATCTTACATTATGTATCAGAATAATAAGATCTTGTGCATGATATAATAATCATTCGTTTAAATTTAATAAAAGACTAATTTTCTTTTTAGTATAATATCAGAGGAATAACCATCGCCATAGAAAACACAATTATCTCAACTAAACACCACTTTAAACCCCACAGTAGCCATCGTAAAAATCATAGCTGATATTACGCTATCAAACCTCCATCTATTCAACAACCTTTCTTTTCTAACTTTTATTTTTGTTATCTACAAAATTTTTTGAGTAACTCATTTTAAACCCAGATGGCTTAGTATTTGGTTATCATAACCTTAAGATATAAAGGTTAATAAAATTATAAACATAATACAAATATAAAATAAAAATTATAAACATAAAACAATCATCATAAAAAATATTTAATATTATCTCTCTCTATTTTATATTTTGTTTTATAAACAATTTCTTCTCTATTTCTAATAACTATATACCCATCCAATACATTTGATAAACCACTCTTAGGAGGTATAAGCTCTATTATATAATCATACGAATAAAAATCCTTACTACAAAAGCTATCACTCCTATAAATAAATATACCATCAGAATCTATTTCACCAATAAATGAATTATACGTATACATATCATCTACCACCAATATATTATCCTTATTTCTTAATTCCATTATATTATTAACATATTCTTTTATTAAATTATTATAATTCTCTAAATTATCTTCTTCATCAATATCCGTAATAGAAAATAATACATTATTTTTATAATATTCTTTTCTTTCATAAAATGATATTATATCTATCTTTAAATATTTGGATATTTCAGATAATATAAATTTTATATCAGATATACCATATTCAAATATTCATATCTTAGTATTTTTGAAAATATGGATGTTATCTTGTAAAGACATAGGGTTGCCGTATAAAAAATATTTTATAACCGAAAAATGATAAATAAATGTATAAAAATATTATATAAATATATAAGATTAAAAGATAATAAATAAGTGTATAAAGTTAAGATATAATAAACAAGTGTATAAAGTTAAGAGATATTAAATAAATATATAAAACTATAATTAAAGATAATAAATAAGTGTATATCGTATATAAAACTATAATTATAAATATATTGTTTTTTATTTATTTTTCTTCTTCTAATTTATCTAATGCATCTACTGTATTATTTATTAATTTGATATTTTCATATATTGAATTACTAATTTTTGTTAAAGATCTAAAATCTTGTGTATTGATATTTATAATAAATTTATTTTCTACATAACTGAATGATAATTCTTCATCTTTTAATGGTTTAAATGAATCATAATATAATTTACTTTTAAGTGTTGGAATAGTGATGGTAGATGTAAAATTATTCATTTGTTGAGGGTTATAATAAAAATAAATAAAATATCATATGATAGAATATAAAAATTAAAATAATTTCATTAAGTAATAAAGGTTATAACGTATAAGCATAATACTTCATAAGAATAATATTCTATCATATAATAATTTATTATTTAAAATATCATAATAAAATATCATACCGTTATTCATATAACGTATAATTATAGATTATGATATGATATTATTATTATACGTTATATCCTTTATTCTCATTATATCTATATTTATATTCTCATTATATTTACATTATTTATTATATCATTTATCCTATAACAGATATAAATATTTAATTATTCTGCTTATATTTAATTGTACAATGTTTTGTTAAAATACTATAATTTCTAACCCTCAATGAAAAAACAAAAAACGGTGGAAGAATTATATCAAAAGAAAACTCCTATAGAGCATATATTATTGCGTCCTGATACTTATATAGGGTCGGTAGAATGTGAGGAGAAGAATATGTATATTTTATCAGATAATAAAATTGTAAGTAAAAATATTACGTTTGTTCCTGGTTTATATAAAATATTTGATGAAATAATTGTTAATGCAGCAGATAATAAAATAAGAGATAGTAAGATGAGTTGTATTAAAGTGGATATTGATGAGAAGAATGGTGTAATATCTGTTTATAATAATGGAGAGGGTATACCTGTGAAAATACATGCAAAGGAGAAAATTTATGTTCCTGAATTGATTTTTGGGCAGTTGTTAACCAGTTCTAATTATGATGATGATGAGAAGAAAGTTACTGGTGGAAGAAATGGATATGGTGCAAAACTTTGTAATATTTTTAGTGAGGAATTTGTTGTTGAGACTGTAGATAAAAAAGAGAAATTATATTATTATCAGAGATTTACAAAGAATATGAGTAAGAGGGAAGATCCAGTGATAAAAAATATGAAGGATGCTGGTGTTAAAGAGGAATTCACGAAAATTACTTTTAAACCGGATTTTAAGAGGTTTAATATGAAGGGTTTCGATAAGGATATTCTTTCTTTGTTAAAAAAGCGTGTTTATGATCTTGCTGGTATTGTAAAGAAAGTGGATGTGTATTTAAATGATAAAAAAATAGAAATTAAGAATTTTAAAGTGTATATTAGTTATTATGAAGGTGAACATAAAAATATTTTACATGAAATACCTAATGATAGATGGGAAGTAGCAGTTTTATTATCAGATGATCAATTTCAGCAAGTATCCTTTGTTAATTCTATTTGTACGACAAAAGGAGGATCTCATGTAAATTTTATTACCGATCAAATTGTAGATGCAATAATAGAAAATTTTAAAAAGAAAGAAAAATCTGTTAAAATAAAACCACAACAAGTAAAAAGATGTCTTTTTGTTTTCATAAATTCTCTTATAGAAAATCCTGCATTTGATTCCCAAACCAAAGAAAATCTTACTTTAAGGGCTTCTGCATTTGGATCAGCATGTAAACTTTCAGATGCATTTCTCAAAAAAATAATAAATTCGGAAATTATGAAGAAAGTGACAGAATCTGCTAAAGCAGTTCAAAATAAAGAATTAACAAAAACGGATGGTTCTAAAAATGTTAGATATTTGGATATTGAAAAATTAGAAGATGCTAACAGAGCAGGAACTGTTGATTCTTACAAATGTTCTTTAATTTTAACAGAAGGAGATTCAGCCAAGACATTTGTTATGTCAGGTATAGGTCTTGTGGGAAAAGATCATTATGGTGTATTTCCTTTGAAAGGTAAACTTCTTAATGTACGAGAAGCTTCTCACAAACAGATTATGGAGAATAAAGAATTGATAAATATTAAAAAAATAATAGGATTAAAACAAGGTAAAGAATACAAAGATGTAAAAGATTTAAGATATGGGCATATTATAATTATGACGGATCAAGATCATGATGGTTCCCATATCAAAGGATTGTTGATTAATTTCTTTGATTTTTATTTTCCTTCATTACTCAAAATACCAGGATTTCTTCAAGAATTTATCACACCTATAGTAAGAGTTACACAAGGAAAAAAACAAATAGATTTTTTCACAATTCCCGAATATGAAGAATGGAAGAATAATAATACTGGATTTACAGCAAAGTATTTCAAAGGTTTGGGTACCAATAGGGCAGAAGATGCAAGATATTATTTTCGAAACCTTGACAGACATGTAAAAGATTTCTTTGAATTAAAACAAGAAGATAGAGAAATGGTAGAATTAGCATTTAGTAAAAAGAAAACAGATGATAGAAAAACATGGCTTAAAAATTATGTACCAGGAACATTTTTAGATAATTCGCAATCTAAAATAACAATTTCTGATTTTGTTAACAAAGAATTAATATTATTTTCTATGGCTGATAATATTCGTTCTATTCCAAGTGTAATAGATGGAATGAAACCAGGACAAAGAAAAGTACTTTTTGGTTGTTTTAAAAGAAACCTAACAAACCCAATGAAAGTAGCACAATTAGTGGGATACATTGCTCAGATAACAATGTATCATCACGGTGAACAATCTTTAGCATCTACTATTATAAATCTAGCAAGCGATTTCGTTGGATCGACTAACATAAATATTTTATATCCAGATGGACAATTCGGAAGTAGAATCAAGGGAGGTAAGGATGCAGCTAGTCCAAGATATATTAATACAAAATTAATGGATATTACTAAAACCATTTTTTGTAATTCCGATGAACCTATTCTAAATTTCCTAGTAGAAGAAAATCAGAGTATAGAACCTAATTATTATATCCCAATAATTCCTATGGTACTTGTAAATGGTTCAGAAGGAATAGGTACAGGATGGAGTACATGCATTCCAAATTATAATCCTAAAGATATCGTAGATAATCTTCTAAATATGATGGAAGATAAAGAACCTGAGGAATTAGTACCATTCTATAAATCTTTCCAAGGAACCATTACCAAAATTGAAAATAATTGATACAAAGTATCTGGTAAATATGAACTTTACGGTGATACTCTAGAAATTTCTGAATTACCCGTAGGAACATGGACAGAAACATACAAATTATTTTTACAAGAACTTAGAAGAAGGGAGAAATTAAAGATTTTAGTGAATACCACACAAACAAAACAGTATATTTTTCTATAAAATTAGACAAAAATAAAGATGCCATAGAAAAAAGATTTAAACTCAATACAATAATTAACACGAGCAACATGGTATGTTTTGATAAGAACGGACAGATTAAAAGATATAAAGATACATCAGAAATATTAAAAGAATATTATTTTGTTAGATTGAAAGCATACGGAGAAAGAAGATCTCATCTTATAAAAAGTTTTGAACAGGAGATAGAAAAAATAGACAATCTAGTTAGATTTATAAAAGAAGTGGTAGAAAATACTTTAATAATTTCTAAAAGAAAGAGAGCAGACATTGAAGAAGAATTAGTAAGAAAAGAATATAAAAAATATGATGATTCTTACAATTATCTTCTTACCCAACAACTATTATCTCTTACAGAAGAAAGAATTTTAAAATTACAAACAGATAAAGAAAAACTAGAAGCAGACTTTAAAGATTTATTATCCATGACCACAAAAGATATGTGGAAGAAAGATTTAATAGAATTTATGGATAAATATAATAAATTTGAAGAAATGAATAAAAAAGAATTAGAATATGATCTAAAAAACAGAAAAGGAATAGATAAGATGAGTAAAAAGAAAACAAGAAATAAAAAACATAAAATGAATGCAGATGATATGCTGTTGATTTCATCCGATTAAAAAATAATATAATTTTAAAATTATAATTAATCGATATAATAAACTCAATAGGAAAACAAGAAGATAAAATAAAAATTTAATATAATTATTAATACTCATTATTTTTATTTTATTTTTTGTTAATCATCGTATTTAAATGATAAATATTTTATTTATATTTTATAATTATATTTTAATTATAAGTGTTATATAAAAATGTAGATAAAGATATTATTTTCTTTATTTTCTTTATTATTCTCATTCTTAGCATAAGAGGATTTCACTTAAAAAGTATAAAGAAATAATAATCATTATAAATATTTTATATTGAAATAAAATTAAATGATATTTAGAAATATTACACACCAATCCATTGGAATAATACAATTAATTATTTTAAAAATAACAATTTTAAAAATAATAGTCATTATAACACAGCTTAATATTCTTTATTAAATATTTACTTATCTTTTCTATTTTAAAATAAGTAAAAGTTATTTACCCTATGATTTTAATAGGAAAAGGTGTATACAATAATATTTTCTGTCAAATTTTTATTGAAGAAAATTTTACTTTAAAAAATAATCTTATAATTAACTCTGATAATTATACAACAGAATTATATTCTATTATTAATAAAGTTATAAATTTAAATATGAAAATGAGTATAACGGTTGTATTAATAAATTTGAAAGAACATAATGATGATTATATTCTTGCGGATATGGTAAATTCTTTTAGTATAGCTGTATTAAGAAGTGGATTATCAGTGAATGATATTGTTGTAGGTTGTAATGGGTCTGTTGTTTTATATAATAAAAAAATAATAATATATCAAGAAAGTAATATTATAGGTGATATAGAATGTATTAAAAATAAAATTCTGGAAGAAGCGTTATCTGGTATTTCATAAATAATATAACCATAAAAATTAATTTATATTAAAAATATTTTTATGGAATATTATATATATAAAAATAAAATTTCTAAGAAATATTTTATGTTGATTTTAAAGAAAGAATTGAATCATAAATATATTATTTAAGTTTCTTTATTTTTGAAGATTTATACCCTATAGAATATATTCTACTTATTTTTTTTACAAATAACGCTTTAATTACTATCAAAGTATTTCATACAATTGCAAGCTAACATGGTCGACGTTCTTTAGTTATTAAAAATACATTTAAATTTGTGATAACCAGTTTTGCTATAAAGATACAATAATCTCATTTTACCTTATGTTCCAAGGGTTGTGATTTTGTGTATGATGTAATCATTATTTTATCATCTTTAATGATATTCCAATCTCTTTTTTAACATAGTATCAGTCGAATTTCTGGGTAATACAGGGATTGTAATTACATCGGCTAAACACAACTTTAATCTAGTAATGGGGTTATCATACATGGTGCAAACAAACTACGTTATTGAACCCTCATTAACTCGACTATTTTATTCTATTAACAAACATGAAAATATCTTATCTACAATTTATATCCTCGTGAAATAATAAGTATCCTATAAATTTTCTAAAAAATAATTTATCTAAATTAATCAATAGAAAAAAAAATATTTGGTAATAAACCATATTCTGAATTTAAAATATTTTTATGCAATATTCAAGATTTAAAATTTATTAAATTTACGAAAAAAAACTCACTCACCGAGAGTCGAACTCGGGTCTCAAGCGTGACAGGCTTGAATGATAAACCACTACACCATGAGTGATACTAACGTTGGAAAAGATAATAGAAATATTATTATTAAACGAAAATCGAAAAGTTAATCGAAATATTATAATTCAAAGAAATAAAAAAATTAATATTAATACAATAATTTAATTTAATTTAAAATTCAATATTCCAATAATCAGGCGGCGTACTACTTATACTCTTATTTGCTGTGCTAAATTCATATGGACATATTTCACCATGATATTCTATTTCTTTTAAAATATTATCAAAATATTCAAATACATTACCATCTATCTTATACCTATCTTTTATACTTTTTTCGATTTTTTTATATATAGCCAGTTCTTCATTTGTTAGATCGTTTACTTTTATCATTACGTAGAGAGGGTTAGAATTAAATATAAAAATTACTTTATTAAATTTTCATTTATGTTTCATAGTTTTATTATCATTTCTACATATTAAATACAAAGAATTATTTTTAAATTAAAAAAAAATTATAAAATTTCTTAATCATAGACATAAATATTTTATTTCTTTTTTCCTATAATTAAATATCCTCTAAAACTAAAGTGTTCATCATCTACTACATATCCTCTTTCTCCATTCAATTTATTTGTGAATGCTATATATTCTCTTTTAGTATTTTCTATAAGCTTAATATCATAAAAATCATCATTTATTCTTTCTATCATTTTCTTTACTTGTTCTATCGATGGTAAAAATACAACAATTCTTCCATATGATTTTATAAAATTTAAATCTTTTATATTATGTGGATCTGCCATATCTAAAAATAAGCTATCTACTTTATCTGTAGAAGATAATATATCTTCTATTTTAATATCTGTTATATTACAGTTATAAAATATTATATTTTTATAATGATAATTATTTATGGTATTTTCTATTTTTACTTTTTTATTTAAACTATCTTCTGTATTATTTCCTATATTTTCTTTTTTCAGATTTTCAAACCTTTCTTTATTATTTTCTATTGTTCTTACTTTACCAGTGGTTAAAAATTGTGATAATATTTCTGTTAATATACCACTACCAGTACCACATTCCATAACTATATTATCATGTTTTATATTCAATCCATTAATAATTGCTGCTATATCCTCTTCATAAAGAATTTGAGTATATTTCTTTTTTGTAAGCGTATCAAAATGTATATCAGATTTAAATATGTATACAAAATTATTATTAAAATAATATTTAGAATTATATTCTTGACCGATAATAGAATCGTGGTATAGTTTACCATATTTTGTATTTGTAAAAGTATCAGGTTTTACCTTTATACGTTGAAGTGTGGTTCGTGAAAAATAAAGAATTATATTATCATTTTCTTCTATGAAATTAGTAGCCATCATATAATGGATGGGAATATATTTTAGGAAAAATAAAGTTTTTTAAAAAAATAAAAATATTCCAATATTTCAATATTCTAAGATTTTAAGATTTTAAATTCGGTTTGTAATATCATCTCTTCATAAATAAAAATATATTGTATTCAAAAAACATAATATCTTTTTATGTTAATAATAGGTAAATGAAAAACAAAAATATAATAATTGTTTTAAATAAGAAATAAAACTTCAATGGAAATAATAGAATTTATTTACTGTACACAGGGAGACTTTATTAAATTAAATTAAATAATATAATTTTAATTATAAATATTATATAAGAATGTTTTTCCTTAAATAATATTTTGTTGAGAATAAATAAAAATAATTACTATAAAATTTTATTATTAAGCATAGAAGATATTTTTATTCATTTCAGTCAGTATTAAATTTTTATTCATCACACATTATATCATTTATTTTCTTCCTTTGAATATCACTCATTTGATATTAATTTTTATTCATTCTAATTCTTTCGTCAAGTAATAACCTCTCTTCTTCTATCTCATCATTATTTGTATATTCAGTAGTCTTTATTCTTATATCATTCATAAAATCTTTTAAATTATTTTCATCTAAATTCAATAATCCATTAAATGTTAATTCTACATATTCTGGTGATAAATTCATTTCTTTAAAAATACGCATACACAAATTCTTTAAAGATTTCCATATTATTTTTAGTATCATTTAATTGTATACTTGTATCATATATTATTTTTATTAGAAAATGTAAAATATTACATTGTTCTTCTAAACTATAATTTTTATCTTTGTCTAACAGAAGATCAAATATATTTTCTAAAATATTGAAATAATATTTCTTATAGAAAAATATATTTTTATAGTCATATGAATTTTTTATGAGTATTTTCATAGCAGCAAATGCACTTTCACTGATATCTTTTTTACAACCTAATCCAAAGAATAGGCTATTAACCATACCATCTAAAACAGTATTATAATTTATAAGAAGATTATAAAATGTAGTAAATCTTTTCATTGTAATAGCTTTTAAGAGATTAAAATAACTGATTGTTAGATCTGTATTTCTAGACCCTATGATCATCGGAATAGAAACTTCTATAATATCTTTTACAAATATATCATTGGTATAATAATTATTTTCTATTAATTCAGATAATAGATCTAAAATTTTACTGTCTTGATAATTCTTATAATCATAAACTATAATTGTTATTAATTTTTCCAGATCTAAAACATTTTCTAAAAGATTTATATCTTCGGATGAATTAAATGTATTATCATTGGGATTTTTATAATTATTTAATAGATTGGAAGTATTAATATTTCTATTATAAGCAGTGGTTAATTTTGTATTTCTTATTACAGAACAAAACATCTCAGTAATATCTGATTTTATCAACAATGAATTCTTTTTTAAAATTAAAGATGTATTATCTGTATTCCCATTGTTATATTCATTGAGAGTATTATACAAAACCAAAGTATCTGAAAAAATATTGTTTTTGATTGAATCTTTTATAGTTGAATAGATGATAGTGTATGATTTAAATATATTGGATATTTCTTTGGAATTTTGCATAAGATCATTAGTGTTTATTAAGCGAAAATTATTATGTATTTTGTTAAGGAGTGCGTTTGTGTAATTAAGATTATTTTCTTTCGTTTGTATTATCATGGTAATTGCCTCTATTAAAATTCTTTTTTGGTAAAATTCAAGATTTGGTGTCTGATTTAGAACAGAATATATGTATTCTTGTGCTGGATAATTAAAATCTTTTACAAAGAATTCCCCTGGACATTTTTTAGCTATCGTTAAAAATGTATCACACGCCATATCCTGTATACCTTCATGTTTCTCATCCATGAATTCATAGAGTTTCTTTATAACTGTTTGAAAGAATTTCTTATTCGTAAGTAAAAATCTATGATATTGTCCAATAATGTACATTATATTAGATGCTACGACTGCTTTATCTTTCTTTAATTGTTTAAATTCACAAAGTGCTAAAAGATCTTTTAAAACATCTACAAAAAAAGAAGAATCTTCTTCTTCAGAAAAAGATCCTGATATTGCACCAATAGACCAACATATTCTATTAATGTTATTCCAAGTAAATTCATTTTCATTAACTTGTTTGTGTAAAGTAGTAAGGAAAAAATTTTTGATAAAATCTGGCTGTAAGAAAGCAACATAAAAAATTGTTTTCTTCATTTTCTTGTAAAATTCAATCTGTTCAGTTTCAACCATTTTTTCTTTTACAATTTCACCAAATTCGTTTTCAACAATAAATACTTCTTGTGGTCTTACCATTTTCTCAGTCAAGATCTTTGCAAGAGTTTTTAGAATATCTGAAAAATTCTGTCTAAACAATATTTTGTTATTGTCTTTATAAGGATATTCCTCGTATAATGTATAAACAAAGTTATACCATATCTCTAAAACCTCAGTAAAAATTCTAGAATCATCAATCATACTAATAGTTGCTAAATATTCCAAACCTTCTTTTAGTCTTACTAAATCTTCACTTTCTAAAAACTTTATCTTTTTAGAATAAAGTCTTGCTAAAAAGAATGTTATTTGAAGAATAAATCTTTTCTCAGAATCATTAATATGTTCATATTGTATCTTTATATCAGAAAGTGTAAATTTACTGAAATATTTTCTTAGTAAATCTATAACCTCTTGGTGTATTCGTAAAATCCTCACTTTATCATCAAATTCTGTCTTAAATAACTCGGTTAAACAAGCCAATACAGAGAGTGAAAATTGTGAGTTATTATAAAAAAGAATATAATCTATAATATTACTCTGTGTAAGATATGATTCTGGTACAAAAGGAATAAATGATTTTAAAGCACTAAATGTTGCTTCTATGAGTGTATCACAAACATTCATTGTTCTTGAATACTCAAAGATTGATATAATAAGTTGAAGTATTTGTGAAAATTCTACTTTAAACCTCTCCTGAAGACTCTTCTTTCTAACTGTTGTTAAATTACTGTTATAAATAAAAATATCATCAGAAAATAATTTTAAAATTATTAATGAATTTGCACACACATCCATACTTACTGATTGTGATGATGTGATAAGGTCATTTATAAATGTTGGCCATCTATGAGGCCAATCTTTTTTCAATATTGCGATTAATACTAAATTAAGCTTCTTCAAAACAAATTTATCACTTGTAACATCTTTTGCTCTATTTATGATTTCTCCTACAATATAACATTTTAAACTATTCTTCTGTTCTTCTGTAAATACCACCCATTTAGTTTTTATCATTTCTTCCAATATCTGTAATACAAAGAAATGGGATTCCTTTTGTTTACTTCTCTCTAAAATAAGACCTATTCTTAAATAGGCATTAGGATCTTCCTTGAACTGCACTAATTCTATTTCTGAATCTCTTTTGGTATTAGAATTAGGATTAAGAGCATCTTTTACTTTACTATCAAATTCTTCCACATTAAGTTCTTCATTAAAATTTAGAATGGACATGGATGGGATAAAAAAATTAAAAAAAAAGGTTTTGTTTGCATAAAAATAGAAAATAGAAATATTGGTTGTTTAATAATAATTACAATATAGTAAAGGTAGAAACCAACTATTCGATAATATTTAAAATATATCTAAAGTAGAAATTTAGATTTATCATAAAAATGAACATTAGTGAATATAAATATCTTTTGAACACAGTTTTTGTAAAATAGCATTATCATAAGGAAATACTATGATATATAATAAAAAATAAAATAAAAATATTTCTTTATATTTTTTAATTGTAATTATCAAAATTTTGTTAAACATTGTTATTATATTCTAAGTGATAAATAATATTTACTTTATTATCGTATTATAAACTATTATTAATTTTCATTGCAATTATCATAATTTTAATATTCTAGTTAAATATGTTCAAAAAATTATATTTAATACATATAATATAAAATGTTTATAATTAACAAGATCAATACCATATAATAATATTTGTTAATTAAAATTTATAAATATTTATTTTCATTTAATAAAATCTATTATATAAAATAATTGGATATAATAAATGTTTTTTATACAATAAAATTAATATAATTCTATTGAATTATCATAAATGAAGATGTAATAAAAAAAATATTTTATATCTTAAGAAATTATTATTTAACTCATATTGATAGAAATACGAATCATATAACATTGTTTTCATTTGAAATAAAAGATAATTGTGGAAATTATTAAA
This sequence comes from Lophius piscatorius, assembly GCA_009660295.1. NCBI lineage: Eukaryota > Metazoa > Chordata > Actinopteri > Lophiiformes > Lophiidae > Lophius > Lophius piscatorius. The sequence continues at coordinate 58,058 of VRLP01002427.1, read as the reverse complement.
TTATATATTTTAAAAAAAAGTATTAATGGAATATATGTTTAAATAGTTGAATAATAAGTTTTTTATAAAATATAATATATTTATAAGATAGCTAATGTTCTTTTATGTTTAAAAATATATATAAAAACTACAGCACCAAGTTTTCTCAAGTAGTCGCCCACCTTAATACTCGCTTGGCTCTCACTGGCTTAACTTCGGAGATCGGACGGGATCCGGTGTTTTTCAGTGGATATGGCCGTAACTGTTGGTATCAATAATAAAGATATATAAACGATATATTTATATCATTAGTAAATTTTTTACGCTTTAAAAAAAATCGTATATTATCGTTTCATATTTTGAATAAAATTAGATAATATTTAAATTTTATTTTCTAATTATCAAGACTTCACCTTGGAAACATAATGGTTATATCTAATGGAAAATAAAGAAATATAATTAATTTTATTTTAAAACTTTATTTTATTAATTTATTCACTTAAGTAATAAACATCCATACATAATAAATCAAATATATATAAAATACTAAACAGTATTTGAATGATAATTATTTCCTTATTCTCCTTATTCTAGCAAAACTCTTTACCATAGTTATAATAATTTTCTTCAAATGATAAATTTATCTATCTTACAAATACAACACCAGCTCTCATTAATAATTTTAAATACTTAATTTCTTAAAGACTTTTATTGAAATGTAATAAAAAGGAATATTCAACAAATTTTTCTTATGTTAAAAGCCTCCTTATTGAAATATATTTCTGCTTATCGAATATTTTTATTATCCGAATAACAAATGAAAATAAAAAATTTAAAAATATTTTTTTCTGTATATACCCCTTAAATATTAAACCCATGTTTCTACTTCCACAAGAATCAATACATCCATTTTATTCTATCATCCTCCATCTACGACTCATAAATTTCAATATTACATTAGAAAAAGTACCATTATTTCATATTAATTTTAAAAGTATCTGTATAATATCCTTGGTCAATATAATACCATCTGTATTTGAAATTTATTCTGCTTTAATAATATATAAATTTATTCCAAATAAGGGCTTTCTGAAGGATGATACATTACGCATTTTATTTGGTTTAGAATTTCCAAGGATTATTAAATGTCTAGCTCTTATTTTCTCATATATCATTTCAATAGCATTATCATGTTTATCAGCCAGTATTATATATATATATTATAAAAAATATGTAAAGTTTTATCTTATAACCTATATAATGATATTATCACAATGTTCGTTTTTAGCGTCAGCAGGTGAGACTGTGTTTATCTTTACACGCTTTTTATTCTCTGATGGACACCGGGATTGTATACCTATTTTTATATGACAAGATTTGTGCTTTGTTATTTTACATTTAGAACCAATTTTTTAGCTTTAACATATCCTCGCCGTAAAGAAACAATTATGTTTATCGTCATTTTTATTTATTCTATAGCATTTACACATTTAAAATTGATGGGTAGTATGATGGTGATAGATTATATTATCACACGTAAGACTTAAATACGTCAAATATTTTTATAATTATGTTTTATATTCTAAACAAATGTTTTTTATATCTGAATATATTTATAATGTAATAAAATTATAAAAATACTATTTTTCAAATAAATGGTTTTGTTATAACAAAATAATATACTAAAATTTTTAATCTATTTAATATTTTATACCATCTTCATTATCCATAATTTTACTTCTATTAAACAAATATAATATATTTTATTAAATATGCGATGATCGATGAATAATTAATGAATATATACTTAATAAAATATTTAAAATCAATATATTTAATTTAATATCCTTTAATTCAACTATAAAATTCCCTTGTAACTTATTATACACAAATTATAAATTGTATAGAAAATAAAGGATGATATATTCAAATCTTCTATTTATATTTTATTTATATCAATTTCTCTGTTCATCATTTAATTTATTATTTCAACTGAAAAGAAATGTAGTATAGCAAATATATCTACTTAACAATATTTATTTCATTTATAAGCTTATATAATCAATAATATTACATATAATCCCTTTTATATTTTCATTAAAATTTATACAGTAATATATTAAAGCTACACCAAGTTATATTTTATAGAATTTAACAATATAAACATATTTTCATAGTAATTTTCTAAAATAAAAAAGTTATAATAAATTCTATTATAATTAAAGATAAATAATCAATTGTTGTAGTTTTGAACTATTGTTTTTTTAAAATAAATTATGATTAAATAATAGTATATCTTAATCATATATTTAAAATAATTTTTATAAGAATATTATGTATAAGTATTTTTAAATGAAGAATAAATAGTATTCTCTATTAATTTAAATAGCTATTAAAAATTTAATATATTTATTTTATTGGAATATTTTTCAGTAAAAAAAGGGTGGCTTTTTTTCTTAAAATTTTATCTCCTATCCCATGATATTTTTGACACAGAAATATATTCATCCTACAAAATCTATATTAATACATTTATATTTAATATTACATTGCGTATCAATAGCAGAATTACCATTATTTCATATCAACTTTATAAGTATAATTTTTGCAACTATTATTATTCTTAATACATCATTATTATGTCCGTTAGGTTTATTTATTCTCTATCAATATATTTTGAATGATAAAATAGGTATATATGTTGATTTAAACTTCATTTATATATTAGATTTTTTAAAATGTTCATTATTCTTAACAATATTATTTTATTTTATTTCATATTTATTATTGTCATGTATATTTGGTGGTATTATATATCTTTTACATAGAAAAAGATTAAAATATTGTCTATCTGTATATTTATTAATTATATCTCAATATTCATTATATGTTCCAGTAATCGATATATTTTTTATAACAGGAAGTCTTGTTTGTGGAGGTATATTTTCTATGGCAACTTTGGTTTGTGGGTATTTATCAGGTTTTATAATGTGTATTTCTTCTTTTAAAAGAAATATAGATCCATTGATATATTCTAATAATAAAATATTTACATATTTAATAGCATTTATACATGGTATTATATCTTCACATATAAAAACAGTGGTATTTATGATATTTTTTAAATATCATTGTACACAAAATAGTAATAAATAAAAAATGATGAATATTTACAGAATAATATTTTTATTTTAAAATATATAGTAAATTTATTGTGTTTCTTTTTCTCCGTTTATTTTCAAAAAATCAAAAAATTTAACAAAAAAATGATTGTAATAAAAAAGGAGCTTGCTTGAAGGATCTGTGTTTTTAAAGTAAAAAATATTACTCAAAAATAAAGTTTTAATTAAAATTATAATTAGGTTTATTGTAAGATCAAGTAAATTAAATATTCATAGATTAATACTTTGGAAACCATGTTTTCTTCTTATGTAAATTTTTATATATGAGGAAATTTTTTCAATGTTGTTTGTATAAATATTAGGTTTAATTGCATCCACATATGATAGTGAACGATTTATTGTATAATATTCTATATTTTCTATTGTTGACAAGACAGAATAATAAACCTTTCACACATTCGTAATGATCATAGTATGTGGTATAATATGATTTATTATTACTTTTCTAATAATATTAGAATCTCTTATGTCTATAGGAATTATAAATAAATCGTTTGTATTCCTTTCTCCATTTACTATATTCCAAATTCCATTTTTTATTTTTCTTCTTTCGTATTTTTGTTTAAATAAGGATTTTCCATCGATTTCAAGCACTTTAAGATATCATAAATTATATAATCATCCAGTTATCTTACTCTATCTTATTTTATTTTTTTTTGTTTTCCACCAGAGGAGGAGAAAACCTTTCACCCACCTATTACTAGGGTCTTGCGACTATTACACTCCATGGTAATAAGGGTCAGGGATCCAGGGGTCAGGATACTGAGGGCCTTGCACCCTCTAAAAACTCCCCCTCTGAGGTTACCACTCACTTAGAGCGACCATGCCTCTAGGGCCTCGGTTCCAGGAGGTTCGGCTGTTATTGCCTAGTAGAGCACTAAGCCTTCCCAGCCTGACCGGTATCATCTCATCTAGGTAGGACACAGTTGCCACTACCATCATTGACGGACTTCTGGCAGCCAGCGGGCGCTGACCATCAAACCTATCTTTTAACTCCCCTCCCAGGAGCCCACCGAGAGTCGCCGGAGCGGACGGTGGATCACTGGTGGCTCCCAATAAGCCACCCAGATGTTTGTTACGCAATGCCAGCCATGCTGGGCAATCAAGGATCATGTGCATCACGTCTTCAGGAACATTAGTTTCGCAGAACGGACAATACGATAAATATCTAGTCGGGAGAACTCGCTTACAAGCAAGGCTACGAACAGTAGCAAAACACCCAATCAGGATCTGACTGAATGCCTTAACTCCACGTCTTTGGTTGGGGAGATATTCACTGATTCCCAACCAATAATCATTGTCACACAGCCTCATTTCTCTAGCCCACTGTGAATACAGCGATTGGTCAGATCGTGATTCACGTGCAGCGAAAAGAGCTTTGAGATCAGCTGCTTCAGACTCATTTCTACTAGGAACGGTGCTCAGATATCGGCGTTTCCACCGAAGCGCTCCGCTTACCCATGTCGCCTTTCGGCTTCGGGTTTCGCAGCGTATCAAATCGGAAATCCAAGTCCTAGAGTCAACCCATTTACGGATTGCTCTTAGTCTACTGGTTGCTACAGAACAAGCTATACTTTCTACACCTAACATTCTAGACAGTCGGCTAACATTGGTGGATTTTCCACCACCAACTACAACACGCAATGCCATATTTAACACCCGCTGCACCGGCCTTACACGGTCTGTAGACATGCCCCAGATTTCAGATCCATATGTCAGGATAGGTCGTATACCCGACTTCACTAACATAAGCTTTGTAAAGAGAGGTGGAGTTGGATTTTTAAAGTGCGCATTAGCGTGTAGAGGGCACGAGTGCCCTGGAGGACATTCCTCTCTATCATACCTTTGTAGCTAAGGTCACTCCCAATATTCACACCTAGGTACACATATGTATCAACACATGGTATCCGCTCTGTTCCAAACATACAGTTCACGTCTTGCAACTGTGAATTAAAAGCCATTACTCCACACTTATTGATATTGATAGACATTTCATGGTCATCACACCAGCGCCGAACCCCCTCCAAACTGGCTCTGAGGTCCTCAACAGTCTCGGCGAACACGACTGCATCATCGGCAAACAATAATCCGGGAACACGGTATGGTAGGTTGGGAATTGAAATTCCTGCTACGTCTCTAAATACATCATTGATGTAGAGGTCAAACAGAATGGGCGAACTAGGACATCCTTGACGGACTCCTCGGCAGTACGGTACACTCCTAGACGTCATTGTTCCCGTACGCACACTGATCATTGGGTTTGAATACACTCCTCGAATCATCTGTAGCAACTCACCTTTGATACCAATACAGGAAAGTTTCCTGAGTAAAGCTTCATGTGGTACTCTATCATAGGCTTTCTTAAAGTCAAGGAAACAGACGTATGTTGGTAATTCTCTGATTGCTCGTCTTCGAACTACCTCATACAGTGTTGCTGCTTGAGAAACACATTCCTCTCGCGTTCTGAATCCTGCTTGCTCCTTGTACAACAACCCGTGTGCTTCAGCTATACCCTCTACCCGTGAACTGGCTATCTTCATCACCACCTTCAACATAGAGTCGATAAGTGTGATTCCTCGATAGTTGTCAGGGTCGCTCAGATCACCTTTCTTCGGTATGGGTACGACAACATCCGGGGGACTGAACCAGTGGTCCACATCCTCCTAATCATGAAGAAGATAACCCTTGTGAGGTACGACTGGGGCGCAGCCTTTCCTCTCTCTTGGTTTCCGTCATGGCACACCAGTCTCAGAAATTCCTCTATCTTATCATATTTTCTATGCATAAATATCTTGATTTTTCTACAAATAAAGATATTATAACTTCTGATATATTTAAGCTACTATTATGAATAACATGTTTTATTCTACAGAGTATTTTATATAAAATTTTTATTTCCTATTAATATTTCATAAATAATCTGAAATAACCAATTATATATCTCCTTTTAAATAAATTGTTATATTAATTAGTTAATAATATTTCTGATGCAAAATAATATCATTGCAATTATTTTTTCAAGGAAATAAAGTATTTGATTTAAAATAAAATAATATTATTTTTTAAAAAAAGAAGAGAAGGAAATAAAATCTCTTAAATCAGAAATGAAAAATATCATTTAAAAAAATATTATGTTTTTTATAATTATTTATTTTTTAAAAAATATTTCATATTTATATAAAATTTTTATATCAATATTTCTTTTAAAGGTAAAAAATAATGACTTTTGATAATTAATAAAATCTCTACCATATATTTTATTTATTATGTTCCTATAAAAATTTTTATATATTGTTTGACTTTTCAAAATAGTGACATCTCCTTTTTTACGTCAACATTTTTATTCTTTACTTACCCATGTTTTTCTTACCAATAGAATCAATCAAACCTATTGAATCTGTATTTTTACATTTAAGAGCCATTAAGAATAATATATTACTATCAGAATTACCACTCTTTCATATAAATATTATAAGTATTCTCACAATATCACTATTTCATTTATTTACTTCTCTTATCGAAGCACTTATATTTGTTGTTATGCACAAACAAAACTTTCATTATGAGGTACAGAATAGGTTAGCACAAGAAAGTATATTTAAACTTAATTTTCTTGAAAATATAATATATATAACACCATTAATATTATTTATTCTAATATTTTTAAATGGCTCATTATTTGGCGCTATTCTATATTTTTTACATAGAAAATATATATCATATTATCTCTGTGTTTACTTTTTAATAATTTCACTCTGCGCCTTTAATGCTCTTCTCGTAGATTTTATATCTCTAATACTTTTTGTGCTTCTACCAATAAAAATAGCACCATTTTGTATATTATTTGGATATATGATACAATTCTATATATACTATGAAATATTTATGGAAAATTTTACATCTTTCATATATTATTTTTATAACAAACTGATAACCACAATTATATTTTTTCTATTCAGTATAACATTCTCATATACTAAGACTGTAATAATTATATCTATTTTAAAATTCTTCCTATGTAAAAATACTTAATATAATAGATTTTATCAAAAATAATATCCAACTATTTTATAAGCAGTAAATATAATTGTTATAAAATATTTTCCATATAAAAATGGATATGAATGAAATATGATTATAATATATAACTATTTAACAATAATATATAATTATAAATCTATATCAGTATATCATAATAATAATCATATATATATATATTTATTTATCATACTTTTACAATTAACAATATTTTATTTTTATTCTTTTATTAACCAAAGTTTATTCATCATTATTTTTATAATAATTAAATATTTTTTAAACATTAACTCATATTCAATACATCTTATAAATATTAATATAAAATCTTATAAATATTAAGAAATAAAATGAAAATATATCACATTTTTAAAAAACAATTATTTTGATAAAATATAAATAAATAAGCAATATTTATTTATTTTTCAACGTCTCTTATTCTAATGGTACTATCATATATTCTTGTATTAATTTTATAAAAACAATAAAAACACACAGCAGGTACAATGGTGACAATCATTGAATAAAAAAACAATAATGACATATAAAGAAAATTTCCCAGATATTTATACATCCCCCATGTTATAATAGACATATATGTTAATATTAATAATATTCCTACAGAAGCTGCACCCAATCCACCATGTAAATATTTTTTATCAGAAACAATAGTTTCTATATCTACTATCTTAGTTATTTTTTTCATTTCAAGAAATTCTATTGCTGTTAATATTATAAGATAGATTATACAATATATACACAAACTATGTATTTTTAGATACGTACTAATAAGTTCTAGAAGATCATTCTTTCCTGGTATTGCTGTAAATAGAAAGAATTTATAAGGATTTACAAGCAGTTGTTTAACAATGAATATAAGTGTAGTCATAGAAGTAAATGTTAATAAAAAAGACATAATAAAATTTATAGTCGATTCTATATGACATATTCTACTATTTCTTCTAGATTCATGTATGTATAATCCGAAGAGTTTGATAATACAAAATGAACATATTGCTGGAATACACATAACAAAGGCAATAACAATTAAAACTTGTAATTCTGTACATATCTTTTTTTGTAGAAGAAAATATGAATTTGATATTAGATTGTTACGTGTAGGATTTGCATATTCTACAGAACCGATAAGAATTAAACAGCCTAATGAAATTATTAATGGGAACTTTGTTTTAAGCATAGGATAAAAAATATTTTTTATTTTAAAAAAGATAAACAAATAAATTGATGTAAGTAATTAAAATGATATATTAAAATATTTTAAAGATAATTAATTATAACATTAATATGTATTATTACTTATGAATTTATTATTATATCAATTCAAATAGATTTATTATATATCAATTTAATTACTTATGAATTTAATATTATATCATTTCAAATAAATTTATTATTACATTTTAATAATTTATAAAGAATTGTTCATATTATAAAAATACAATTTAAAGTAAATATTAGAATTGAAATACCATATGAAATTATTTTAATGATATTTTCAATATATTATTATAATAATAATATATATTTTATATATTAATTACCTATATGTTCATAAAAAACATATATCAGTTATATATTTTACATTTAAAAATATCTATTTGTTTGTATAGAAAATTATATGTATAATATATTTTTTAATGGTTCTAGAACTTCTTCATTGGGACGATAGATCTTTAATGTATGAAAAGAATATAAAATATTATTTTTTGATAATAAAAAGGAATATAAAATCTATGAATGATAAAGATAAATAATAATAAATAGAGATACATGTCATACATATAAAAATAAAGATATATTTAAAGGTTAATTATCAATATTATATTATAATAGTAATGATATAGAAAACAATATTCATTATCTAATATTTTGATCTGAATATACCTTAACCCTAGCAAATTAAAAGTTTTATAATTATTTTATATCTTTAAATAAATCTGTAAAAGTAATATTGATTTAAATAAAAATACCAAACAACATTTCATTTTATTTAATAATAATAAATATTTAATTTTATATTTCAATATTATACGATTCTTGTAATTTACATATAAATTATACAAATCTGAATGATTTTATACATTTTTTTATTTAAGAAATTGAAAGAAAAGTTATATTCTAGATATAAAGCAATAAACATAAATTAAACATTAGTAAAAAAATAATATTTCAAAAAAATATATTATTTATAAATTGCGATGAAATATATTTCAAGAAAATTTTAAAAAGTAATTTTTCTGTTTTCACCAGAAGGAAACCTTAATCTACCATTTTTTATGGTCTTATAACTATTCTTAAATATAATTATTTAAAAACTGTATACCCTTTACATGCAAAATAATAACATTTCTGAAGAAAACATTTATAACAAAAATGCATTGAATAATATAAACAAGATTTTAAAAGAAAATTACAAAAAATTAGATGAAATGGAATATAATGTCAATAGGTTAGGAAAGAGTAAGAATTTCTATGGTGTTTATAAAAAATTAAAAAAATATAAAAGTTATGTAAAAAGCGAGAAAAAGGATATGGAGGAATTTGTAAATAAAAAAATAAATGAAATGTTAGAAAAGAATGAAACATTGGAGAAAAATAATATAGAAGTTAAAGAAAACTATATTAAGGTTTTAGAAGAGAATAAAATATTAAAAGAAAAAATCAAAGCGTTGGAAGATATTTTATATAATAAAGATAAATAAAAGTAAGGAATAAAATTATGTAATTGAATATTTTGTTTTTAATAAGATAGGTAAAATAAAATATTATTTATAAAATTATATGGTGTATATTTTTATAAATAAATAATGATGAAAATTATTTTCTAAAAGATTATAATTTTTAATAAACGTTATTTTATAATTAAATTTATAAAGAAACGAATAACCTTTGAAATTATATTATTTTTTATTGTTCATCCGAAGATTAAGAAAAATTCTAAAAATATAATATAAGACTCAAAAAATATGAATAAATAAAAATAAGGAACTAAATAATAGGATAAATATAATATATAATTTATATTTAATTTCTATAATAAGATTTTAAAATTACATGATTATTACCAGAGGTTTCATTTTTATATTCCGTTATTAAAATATCTATATTTATATTTTAATTTTTTGTTTGTTTATATTTTTTATCCCATGAAAGATTCAGTATTTCACAATACAAAGATAACATCAAAGAATGCTTGGTCAAACACACTTATAGAACATTTTTCTGATATTAAATCATTAAAAAATACTAACTCAAATAAGATAGATTTTGAAAAAGCCTCTATTACATTAGATGGATGTGTTAAAGTATATTCAACACGTGTAGATAATGTGATGGAAGATACAAATAGGCTTATGAAATCTATTTCTTCAAAAGAAGAGGTAAAAAGAAAGGTTAAGGCAAGAAAAAGTTCATATGTGGAAGAAGAAGCAAATATACGCTTGAAAATAGAGGATGAGGATGTAAATTTTTTATATCTGATAAAAACACTAAAGGATAATCAGCAGAGGCAAAATATTATGCTTAATAGTTTAATAGGATATCAAAATACTATTGGGGAGGAACCTATACCCCAAATATATTTTAATGATGAAAGAATAGGCATAAATTTTAAACAACAATTTATTTGTCCAACGCTAGAAAATATAGAAATTAATATGGATGATTATAATAATGAAGAGGAAGTTGAAAGAGGAATGGATTTTGAAATTGAACATAATTTTGATGATTACCAGCCTGCAGATTGTCATAATAATGTGGGAAATTTTATAACCTGGAAAACCTCTTTTAAACGAAGAGAGAAAAAAGAAAAAATAACGTATAAAATAGATTTTCACATCCAACCACCTTCCTCATGCACAGCCAAAGGTGGAGATACATTATTATCACCAACAGCAAGAGAAGGAAAAATAATAATATAATATCAGAAATATCGAATAACACCAATACAACATCTTTATACAACTATTTTATTCTACCCGACTCTTTTAAGAACAAAATAGAACCAGAAATAAAAACCATCCCAACTAATTACAATCAATCTATTGTTGATAATACAGTATACAACGATAGAAGTGAAATAAGAAATGACAAAACCATAGATTTTGAGGTTGAACATAATTACAACGAAAAAAGTGAAATAGGAAATGAAAAAACCATCGATTTCGAGGTTGAAAATAATTACAATGAAAAAAGTGAAATTAAAGAAACAAACGAAAACAATTTTAATCTTAACATAATAGGTAGTCAACTTCAATTCTTAAAACAAAACAAAAAAATTGATACCAAAGAATTAAAAGAAAAAATAAAAAAAGAATTAGATACAAATAATTCATTGAGTAATTTATATAAAAAGATAGAAGAAAAAAATTTATCTGTACATCAGTGTTTCATATCTCTACTGCATATAGCAAATGAAAATAATTTATTATTAAATGAAGAGAATAATGATATCCTCATAACTAAATAAAATTTTAATAACACTTTAAAATAAATCCATATTTTTATTTATTTCCTTTCTTATTAATTTATATTATTTTATAGATAAATAATTAATAACAAATAATAATATTGTATACAATTAATATATTACATTTTAATGTTAAATAATTATATTCATTATTTTTTCTCATTTTTAAAAAGATAAAGATTAATAAGAAAAGAAATAAATAAAAATTCCCTATATAAAAACATAATCCGAAGAATATAACAAATAAAATATAAATAAAATGAAATAATTTATTATACTGATAATCACATATGTTTGTATATTATCATATCCTACTGATATAATCTTATTATAAAATATTTTATTCTACTGTTATAATCTCATATTCTTCAATGTCTTTATAATTAAAATATACTGTTATTCTTTCTATATCATTATAAAATAATAAAATACTATTATAATCTATGATATCATCTTTATCGTAATATATATTATTAAATACATCTATGTTATATTCTTTAAGATCTAATATTTCTATTATCTTTCTTAAATAAATATTTTTATTATAAAATAATAATATTTTTGTACTATTGCATATTTTACAATTATCTTCTATTTTATCATTGTTTTCAAATTCTCTTAAAATTTTATATCCTTTTGTGATATAATAATTTCTATTATTTTTATATGAGAGAATCATGGTAGATGTTACTATACTGTTTATAGTAATTATACTGGGTATTATGTTTTTTAATAAAGCTTTGGATTTAAATGGTGGTTTGGGTGTTATTGTAAATTGTTTAGCTCTTAAAAGACTGAGATTGTAAATAAAATTAAAATCTATATTTTCTGTATTGTTTAAAATTTTATCTTTTATAATATTTTCTTCTATCTTTTGTTTCTTGGATTTTGTTATTGTTATTTTTGTTTTTGTATTTATTTTTCTTTTAATATTATGTTCTATATTTTTTTGAGAAAATAATTGGTTGGATTTTTCATTTGATTGTGTTGTTTTTGAAATATTTTCTTTCAATTCTATTTCTTCTTTATTGATATCTTTATTATTTTCTTGTATTTTTTCTTTAATTAAATAATTATCTTCGTGTATTTTTTCTTTAGCTAGATGATTATCTTCTTCTTTTAACATTTCTATATTATTAAGACTTTGACTTTTTTCTGTTTTTTTATTATCTTCTCCATCATAGTTTTCATTTATCTCTTCTTCATCATAATTTTCATTTAATCTTTTTATCAATATATCTTTTATTTCATCTTTATTTTTATTTTTCAATTCCTCTGTTATTTCCTTTGCCCATACTAAACAATGTTCAAAAGTATTTGGTGTACCATGTATTGTACATACTGGTATAATATTGGTTTTCTTTGTAGGCCTATTACAGTCATAACAATTAGTATTTAAAATTACAGATTGTCCTAAAAATCCTGTTGAACCACCATCTACTAAAAATGTATTTTTACAATATTTCAATCTACTACTGATATGTGATCTAGCTTCTATATTATCCAAACAATTATAAACAATATCAAAAGATTGTAAAAAATCAATACCAAAATACGGATGTGTTATATCACCATGGTATGCTATTAAATTATTATATTTTAAAAATTGTAAATTTTCTATATTTTTTATTTCCCAAGACATTTCTTTAGAACCAGTTAATTTCTTTATATAATATTTCAATGCTGTAATAGATTTTGATTTATTTATATCTGTTTTTGTAAATAGTAATTGTCTATGTAAATTGGACAATTCTATAGTATCTTTATCTATTACAGTTATATTATTGTGTTTAAGAAGATAATGTATTTTTATAATTTCACAACCTATACCGCCAGCACCAATTATTAATATTTTTTTAGAGTGATAAGATTTATTAAAGCTCATAGGGTGTTAGTAAGAAAAGAAATAAAAGTTTTATAATATTTTCTTAAAATAATTTTATGTTAAAATTATCTTCATAATAAACTTATGTTTTATAATTATAAAAAATATTTATTTTAAGATTTATATATATAACACCTTTTTAAAATATATATTTTTTTTAAGAAAATAAGATTCATTATGAATATTATTATTTAAACATATAATAAAAATTATAAAATAAATATATAAGATTACTTTATTTAATCAAATATAATATATTTTGTAAATATTTATTTTTTTCTATCAGTCCCATAATATTATTGATGGCTATTCCTACAATACCTATTTCTAAAATATATTCTCTTATTAATTCCAATAAAGATAATCTTGTTGTATTACTTCTAAGTTATGAATCTTCTAATGATACTATTATGTATCTTATTTTAAACGATCTTTATAAAAAGCTTTATAAATTTACTAGTATATATTTTACACAGATTGATGAAGATAGTAATTTAGATTTTATATCTAAAGATTTTTATTTAGAAAATGATTTTGGAATATGCTTGTTTTTTAAAGGAAAAATAGTAAAGATGGATTATGGGACGGGAAATAATATGGTTATAGATTTTTATGCAGAAAAAGAAGATTTAGAGAAATATATAATGTGTGCATATAAGTGTGGTATAAAAGGAAAATCAAATACATTGATGTATAGACAATATAAAGAAAAATATTGATATTTTTTGTAATAAATAGTTATATTATAAAAAAGGTATATTATTGAATATTTCTTTGTATATATTTTAGTGTGATTTTTTAATTCTAATTAAGGTTTTCTGTTGGTATTCAAATATATAAAATAGATTATTAAATGGAATAAAATATAAACGTATTCTTGTGATAAACAAAAATTTTACGATAAAGTAAATAAAAAATAATTTTATTATTAACATCATGAAAATTTTTTTAATGTGCGAAAATAATAAGAATCTTAAAATAATTAATTTAAACTTTGCCGAATTTCCAATAAATTATAATCTCCACCATGATGAAGAATATTATGTTTTCTCTTTTCTTTAAATCTATCTGCCTTGGGTGTGTTATTACGTCCACCCAGATGCGCGTGTTTTGGTAATGATTCTGTTTTATAATTAAAAGTAACAATATTTTCAGATGGTTGAGACCTAGGTTTAATATTCCACAAATTATTTTTATTCCCATCTTGACATTTTTCCAGAACAATAGAAGAATCATCCTTCGCTGTCAGACATTTGTCTTCTGCCATAATTTTATAACCTCTTGGTGATAACTTTATTTCAAAGCGAGATTTATTGTTTTGATCTTTGGTAATATTTATATTGTTGTTGTCTACTGTTAAATAATGATTGTCAGCAAAAGCAATATTGTAATACCCATTATCATCTATAAATTTTATGGAATCAGGATTATTTAATAGAACGGATGGTACGGATTCCTGTAAAACTATGCTTTTGTCATTTCTTGTTATTTTTAATCTATTATCCTCTGATAAAGTTATATCATACTCGCCATCTAATAAATATTTATTAAAAACAATATAAATATATAAAAACATAATACAATCATTAGGAAATAAAATTTAATACTATTTTCATGATACAAAGTTTCGATTTCGAAATCGTGCATCAAATTAATTGAAAATTATAAAATTAATTTTTGAATAAATAAATTATTTTATTTTGCTTGAGACTTTACTAGAATCTGAATTTATCTTTAAGTTTTTTAAATTTATCTTTCGATTTCTTGTTAACTTTTGCTAGCGCCTTTTTTATTTTTCCTTTTAAACCTTTACTTGACTTTTTATCTTTCTTTTTATCTGATCCTTTATCTGAACTGCTTTCTTTTTCATTTGCTTTATTATTTAAATCCACATTATCAGATACACTACTAGAGTTTTCATTTAAACTATTACAATTAACTTTATTAAATACCCGGCGTTGTAAATCATTTTTTGATTTACATTTTGCAAAATAAGGAACTACAGAGATGTCAGAATTGTCATATGTAAGACAAGATGATCCATGTTTTATTTTATACATTGAATCATCTTTCCTTTTAATAGTAAATACAGTATTAGGACCTTGAGCGGGACAATATCCAAGTGTATTTCCCTGTAGAATACATAAATACCATCCATCTTCTGTGTACATAGAATATTGATTTCCATTACTAAATAACGTATAAATATTTTTAATTGTTGGATTTTTAAGAGCGTGTTTTGTTTCCATAAGACCTAATGTATTATTTACATTCTTCGTAATAGAATGAGTCCTGTCCAATTTTGGTACTATATCAATATTTGTTAACTGAACTGCTGTAATTGTTTTAATAACGAAAAGTAACGATAAACAACAAAATAGCATATTTTAAAAATCAAGAAATCTATATAAATTATTAAATGTTTCACATTCTTCCAAAGTGATATTTTATGTATAAATCATGTCTTTTAATAGTTTTAATGATATCATCGTAAAATACATGATCTTACATCCCAAGAATTTCATTTTAATAAATAAATCTGATTCACAAATAAAAATACGTTCAAATGTTTTATATCAAAATATATATTATGTATTCTTAGATATTTATATTAAATTCTTACGATCAATTGATTTAATATTTATTATCACTGATTACAGATAATAGAATAATCTAGTATTTTATTTTAACAACTGACATTTTATTATTAAATTACAATATTTCGTTAAAATAAATACGTTAGTTCTTAAAAAAATAATTGTTGATTGTTTTAATATTAATTTTAACAAACCATAGTTGTTTTTCTTTTATTGATCAATTTTATTTCTCAAATTTATTTTATATTAGTTGTATTTAATATAAACGTTATTCTAATTTAAATACATCACATTTTATAATTAATTCATTCTTTTATAATATTTATAATATATAAATCATTAAATAATATATTTTTATAGAATAATTTTGTAATGAAAAATTATATTTTTATAACCGTATAAATATTTTTTTGAATATTTAAATAAAAAGCTTTTATTTCTTTTTTCTATTTAATACCCATGGATAAAAATGAAATATTTTCATATGTGGATGAATACCCAGAAAAAGAACTGATAAAAAAGAAGAAGCCTAAACATACAACATTCAGATCTTTAGGACTTTCAAAAAAACTTCTTAATAATATAAAATTTAAATTTCTTACAGGAATACAAAGAAAAACTATTTTAAAGATAATAGAAGGAATGGATTTATCAATTGTTTCATCTACTGGTACTGGAAAAAGTTATGCATATGTTATTGCTGTAGTAGAATTAGCTCTTAAAAATAAAAAGAGTATGATTGTACTTCCTACCAAAGAATTGGCTTTGCATATAATTTCTTATATTAACAGTTTAACAAAAAATACAAATATTAAAGCAGATTTATTTATTGGTGAAGGTAAGATAGACAAAGATTTAAAATCAATGAAAGAATGTAATATAATAGTGGGAACGGTAGGAAGAATAACAAATATTTTACCAGAGGATAATGAATTTAAATTTGATACATTAATTTTAGATGAAGCAGATGCTTTTGTTGAAGAGAGATTGACAGAATTGTACAAAAGGATAAAATTTAATCAGAAAATTATTTTATCTGCCACACAGACAAAATTTGAAACAGACACCACTATTGTTAAGGATGAAATTAAGATTAATGAAAATGTTACTAATTATTTCTTTTATCTTCCCTCGCATCAAAAACTCAATGCTATATTTACTCTTCTTAAAAAACATAAAAGAATCTTAATCTTTGTCAACTCAGCAAAAAACGTAGAACTTCTTGAAACAAAATTAAAAGATAGATTTGATAGTATTTGTGGTATATACAGTGATATGGAGAATAGAAAAGAAATATTTAGAGATTTTATATGGGGAAGGATAAACATATTAATTGCAACTGATCTTGTAAGTAGAGGAGTAGATATAAATGCTGATTGCATCATAAATTTTGATCTTTGTGATCCTGTTTCTTTTTTACATAGGATTGGAAGAGATGGATCATTAGGTGTACAATATTCACTTGTAGGCTCAGAAGATATTGGATATTTCCAAGAAATCAAAGATCGATTTTTCACAGACATAGAATTTGGAAGAATTCCCGATGAGGAATTACATAATGGGTTCGAAATGTGGGATGGCCATACTAATAAAAACACCAAGGGAAAGGGATCGTTTAATCTCTTAGGTATGGAGAAACATTCATTTTTCAAGGGAAAATGGACATTGAAAGATGAAATCAGAAAAGTAAAATATGCTACTAAGAACGTAGAAGTAAAAAAAGTAGAAAATCCTAAAAAGGATTATAGAGATCAATTCTATATACCGTATAAAAAGAATTAAATATTTTATCATATTTCAATGTTTTACGTATATTACAATTTTATCATAATTTGCAGTATATTCTAATTAAAGTAATCTTTACGTTAAACATATCTGATATAATTATTTTTTTAAAAAATATTTCCATTAATCAAAATTTAATTAACTGTAACTTCTGGTCACTACTCTTCTATACGAAGAATATCCTGGAACACCCTCATTTAAATTATTACCAAACCTTTTTAAAAATTCTCGAAGTCGATTAGAAGCTACATCCGTAGTTTTTATTAGGTTCATATTCCAATGATAATCAGAGTTAGTTTCATCGCATTCCTCTAATAAATCCAGAAAATAAATTTTAGAGGTAAGTCTGCCGTCTTTTCTCCCTTTCTTTAAACAGAAACCACTTGTCATTAAGATTGTACCCCCTGGAACTTCTACCGAAGACCATTGTGAGTTATTAGCACCATCTTGTGGATTGTCACATATGGATAATATTGGGTCATTTCCTTTCTTACATACATATTTATCTCTAAGCATAATATGAAAATCATCATTAAAGGTGTTTTTAATCAAAGCTATATCACCGTCGCCCTCTCTTTTAGTAATCGGAACCATACCAACTCTAACCTTATTTCCAAATTCATTAATAAAGATTCCACGGTTCTCTTCCCTTGTCATTGTAATTTTGTATTCACCATCGGATAGCATATTCATTTTTGCTTGACCAAAACATGTTAAAATTCCTATAATCACCATAAAAAAACAACAATTTCGGATTTTTATAGTTTGAATGTTTTAAAAGAAACTAGTAATATGGTAAAATCAATAAATATTATAGTCTGATGTGATGATAGTCTAATATATTTGTATTTCGAACGTTGTTTATATTTAAAATATTAAATTTTATGATTTTGATATCAAAAACATAATCTCTGTCAATCAAACGATAAAAAATATCAGTAGTAATAGATATGTGAAAATTTTATTTACGTCTGGTAGAAAAAAAGCAACAGAAATAAAAAATTTGAAAATTTATCCCATTAAATATATAATTCGTTTTTAATGATTATTTTTTATACGGTTTTAAATGTTACTGAATTTGATTCTATTGACACATCTAATTTTCTATTCGCATTTAAAAACTTACAACTTATTTCTGATTTTCATAATTTCATAATCTAGTTCATTACATACTTCAGATATCATATCAAAACATATTTTACATGTTCTATTTATAGATTTTTTTAAAAATTGATTTCTTTTTACAATCACAGTTGCATATCTTGAAAAACATATATCACAAGACACACAAGAAATTTCTTTAACACTTATTTTATTTTTATAGTTACTAAAAGAAATAGCTTCAATTATTATCTGAAGATGTTTGTCAGCAATTGTTAAAACAATTATTTTGTGATCATTGAATAGTTCAGATACTTTTAATTCTTTTGATAATGGAAATTCTGTTAATTTTTCTGATACGTTGATTGTTAATTTACTATTTTTAGGAACTAAAAGATACGGTTTAATATATTCATAAAAATCATATATCAATACATCTTCAGATACCATTGATAAGAGTAAATTTTTCGTTTTTTCAACAATTACTAAGCTGTAGTTCAAAATATACTCTTTTTTTATATTAAAATTTTTTTGTTCGTTAATAAAAAATACATTTGAAGTAAAATGAATATCTTCTTCATTGATATTTATAAGCTGTTTTTTTCCATCTGATTTTAACGTATTTATAACATTCGATTGAAATATATCTTCATCGGTTTCTTTATCAGGAATTTTTTTATGTTGATTATTTGTCATAGGGATTAATTTTATGTTCTATAAATATATTTTTAAAAATATCAAAGTAAAAAAAAAATCGTTGAGGCTATTTCGTATGTGTTGTTGTATATTAATATTATAGAATTTAATAATTCTTGTGGACTGATGTCATGATAAGGAAATATTTTTCTATATTTCTTAAATTTTTAGGTTATATAAAAATATACCAATTAAATAAAGTTTATCAAATAATTTACGAACCATGCCACGATGAGCTGCAATAATTATTCTTCAATTTTATTAGATTAAAGTATATTTGAATAAACCATTATGGATTGTAATAAATATTCGATCAAGAGTATTGTCATATCAAATATAAACTATAATTATACTGGAGATTACAAAAAAGAATAGGAGATTAAATATAAATTTTTATAATAAACAATTGACGATCCAAAACCTCAATTTTCCATGATTAATAAAATATAATAAAGAGTATTTGTCCTTAAATTTTGAAACAAAATAATTATTTCATACAAATTATATACTTTAAACTTTTGTTAATACGTTTATCAATTTATAATTAAAATATTTAAATAAAGTTAAAAATATCAATAATAATATTTCTCATCGTTTATTTATCTATATTATCTATTTTAAAGATTTATTTAAAATTTAGGATTCTGATACATTTGTTTATTGGTCAAGTGATTTTGCTATAAATAAAAAATACTTCGCAGTTGATGGTATGACGACATCACTTGATCCTAAAAATGTAGAATCAAAAAAGAAAGAAAAAATCAATAAGGAAATTTATAATATAACAGATTGTAATGGTGAAATTGAAGAAAAAAATATTATATTAACAGATTTAACATCGTGTAATGAGAGAGATGAAGAACGAGTAATTGACGATAATTTATTGACAAAATTAATTTATGGAAATAAAGCAAGAAAAGAAATTGGAGATGATAAAAAACTATGTCAAAATGTACATAAAATAAATCCTGTAAAATTTTTTAATATAATATTATTTGTAAAGAATTTTAAAACACGAAGTAATGTAAAAATAGATGTTATACAAATGAAATGCTGTGGTTTGAAATATGTTCTTAAAGCATGCTATATTACGAAGGAATGTGATGATGGATGTGCTGAAAGAGAACTTAAATTTTTTAGAAAACGAGATGACTTGGATAGCATACATATTATGGAAAGATATAGTGCGTTTAGTGTAAATAAAAAAAAGTTTTATTTTGTTGATGAATATATTGAAGGAGAAGATTTATTGAGGTATATTTATTTGTACAAAAAAATGAATGAAAATGAAATATATGCACTTGGATTGGTTATTTATAAATTGATATCAGAGTTACATGATTATAAGATAAAACACAATGATATTAAGCCTGACAATTTTATTCTTGGAGAAAAAGGAACATTGAGAATTATAGATTTTGGTCTTTCAAATTTTTTTAAAAATAAAACAGATAAAAACAAAATGTATGGATTTTGCTGCAGAACAGCACCGGAAATTATTCTAGGAAAACCACTTGGAATGGAAATGGATTGGTACAACTTTGGAACAATATTATACACCCTTTACACAAGAAGAGCTCCTTTTAAAGCCCCAAAGACAAAGGATGGTAGTGAGCCACTGATTTATCCTCGAAACCCATCATATAATGGAAGATATCCAGTATTAGAAGATTTGATACAAAAATTGCTTCATAAAGATATAGATAAACGATTATGTGGTAAAAAAGTGGATGGCAAAGATATATTATTACATCCTTTTTTCCAAGATGAAAAAAAATCATTCATACTTAGAAGTTTATATCCCAAAAAATAATATTTAAATAGTTCATTTATAATAAAAAAATAATTATTTAATATTTGAATCTCTCATTATCATTTAAAACAAATTGTTTACAATATGACTCAGAATTTATATTTATATTTTTTAATAATTCTTTGACTCTATATGTCACCCAAAAGAATATCTTTGGATGAAACACCCAAGTTTATAACAAAACTTTACGATATACTTATGAGTGATGCTGTAAATGATATAAAATGGTCAGAATCCTCTGAAAGTTTTATAATACCAGATAAAGAAAAATTTGTAAAAAATAGTTTAAAAGCTTTATCAAAAACAAACGATTACTCGTCGTTTGTGCGTCAACTGAATAATTACAATTTTTCTAAAATAAAAAATGAGAATCATTTTGAAGAATACGCACATCCCCTTTTTAAAAAGAATAGATTTTATCAATTAAATCAGATACAAAGATCCAGAGAAATCAATAATAAACCAACAGAGGTTAATAAATTAAAAGAAGAAGTATTTCACTTAAGAGAAGATATTAATTTTATTAATCAGGCAAATTATGAACTTTCCAAAGAAGTACATGTTTTAAGAGATAAAATAGAAACACAGCAGAAAAATGTAGATACTTTGATACAATTATTTTCCAAAGCCTTCCAATTCACAATTAATAATGAAGCTACAAAATTGGCGTTGGAAGATAATGTTGTCGAAACAAATTCTAATAAAAATAAAGACAATCCGGAAAATAAAACATCCGATTCTCCATGTTTAGATTTTACATATTATTACCAAAATAAAAATAATGATGATATTCCTCCGCCATTTTAAATTTACATATATTAAAACACAAATAAATATAAAATTAATTTTCTATAAAAAATATAATTAAATGAAAATATAAAAGATAGATGGCCGTATAACATAATTAATTTTAGTAGATTATCATATATGATATGAATAAGCGTATAATAAGGAAGAATCAAATAATGCTATTTTTCTAAATATAATTTCATGTATTTATTTAATTTTTATAAAAGAAAGATGTGGCCCTTGGTGCTAATATGAAATAGGTATCTATTGTTCCATTTAAAAAAACAATTGATGTCATAACCAATAAATAAAAATTCTGGTATTTATTTTATTTCTTAAATAATCCGATCATTATTAAAATCATTACAGGATATAGGGTAAATTCAGAAAAAAAGATGAAAATTATTTTTTAAATAAAATGTATTTATTTTAATAAATTACGTATGTGTATAATCTTCTTTGATATACAGGACTTTAAAAAACTCTAACATACTTTTATTTAAATATTATATTTTCACCCTAATGGCTGCACAGAGGAAGGCGTATGTTGCTGTGACAAAAGAACTCTTTGAGCAAATAAAGCGCATAAGGGCAGACGAGACGCCTCATCGCTTATGAGAATAACTAACCTCAGTCAAAATTCTATTTATAAACTTTTGAGGCTTTTTGATGAAAATCCTTCTGCAACTTTTGGGGATTATAGTTGTAAAAAAGGCAGGAAACTGAAAAATAGAGAGGCCGAGGTTGCTATTATCCGAGATATCTTTGCTGAGGACAGTTCCTTAACCCAAATTAACGCCCGTGAAAAATATATGGCAAGAGCGGGCTATGTATCGCAGTCTACTATACAGAGACTTGTGAAGTCAAGTGGATTGACTAGGAAGAAAATTAAAAAAACCCCATAAAGATATTAACTGAAAAGCGAGAAATTCGGTGATAAGTTATTGCTTATCTCTCATGGGAATAACCGCGAAGACAATATTTTTTTGATGAATATGACTTTAATCTCTACATTAGTAATTGTTATGGATATAATCATTCAGAAGTCGAAATACTTCTTTATATTCAATATTTTCCAATTATGTACAACTAAAACGAAAATCTTAGATGGTCCTTATAATGCTAATAGTTTTTCAATTTTGTAACAGAAACATGTAATAAAGATATTTTGAATTCTAAGGGTGTTTTAATTTTTGATAATGTTCGATCCGTTATTCTATTATGGTGATCAACTATTTTAAAAAAAAGATCTATTGGATATTTATTTTTATTTCTATATAATCCTAATTTAAACCCAATTGAAAATATTCTTAATGCTTTAAAATGTAAAGTATTCTTTAAAAGACCGAGGACTTCAAACAGAGAAAGACTAAAACAATATATTCGAGATTGATTATATTAATTTTAAATAATAACACAAATTATTTTTTGAATTTTTTATTGCAATATATGGAAGAAAATTAGAAATATTTATAATGAAATTGATTTTAATTGGATAAATTAGGTTTTATTTAATATATTGTTTATGTTTTCTTTATTCATTTTTTGATCTTTTCTTGATATAACCTATAATATAATACCAATTATATTCTTCAAACATATTTTTAGTCAAACTTTTATTAATGGCAATCTTCGATTTATTATAATATGAGACACTTGAATTTTTAAATAACACTTTAATTATTATCAAGGCACTTGGTCAATTGGAACTATCATGATACAAAACCGCTGATTCTTTAAAATACTAATAACTTGTTCTGATTAGGTTTAATACATATAAGTATTAATCACATATCATTTTATATCAGAGTATTGGATATTTTTGTATAAGTATTTCATCATTATCAAGTATTTTTAATGTGATTTTAACCACCTTCCTAATATAACCAATCGAGGTATTAATCAATACAGACATTGTAACGACGCAAAAAATAATTGGTTTAATCTAAATATGTGGTGACCATACAATGTGTCATACGCAAACATACGAAACCTAGAAAAAGTTCCCGGTTAACTCCATTCCTTTTAAAAAGAAAATGAAAATTATTTATTATTCAAATAAATTTGAATTCAGTTATCTAATCATTTTCTGAAGATTATTTTGTACAGCAAAAGGTTATATATAACTAATAAACGTTATCTGATACTCATCATTCAGCTTTTCATTATTCACATCTAATTTTTTTATTCTAAAAAATTTAAATTTACCAATTTTAAAATTTGATTATTATATTTCATTTACTGAGATGAGTAAATCCACTGTTTTATACCGTTGTATATAAAAATAATTATAATGAAATTTATGTTTATTTTTAAATTAAGATACCCTCAATGTCAGAACAATTTGTTTTAAAAGAGGAGAGAGCAGGTGAATTAGGTGGATTTATTAGCTTCCTCATAGTACTGTTTATGTTAGGTCCTGTATTTTTAGTAGTAGCAGGAGTATATAATGAATATAAATTAGAAAATATTATTGGTGTAACATTTGGATTGATTATTGTTTCTCTGGTATTAATTTGTGCTATTGCGTGGTATAAGGATGAAGACAAATCTAAGATTAAAGACGAATAATTTTTAGATAAAAACGTTCTATGAATATGTTATGATATTTTAATTTATTTTCATAATTTTATCAGTAAATTTATATCTTATACTCTATTAACCTTTTACCAATTAAATGATATTCGTTTATTTTATTATGAAGATTTTTTTTAATATTCATTTATTATTTTATTTATAAATTTACTAATAGAAAATAAAAATCTTTAAAATATAATTAAGTTCATAAACTTTTATTTCCCGAAAATATCTCTGTATTTCATCAATCTCCATTTTCTTTCATCCATTATTTTTTCTACTTCATCACAACATATCCTTAATTCCATGCACTCTTTTCTTAACAACATTTCAAAATTTTGAGCTCGTTTTCCTAATTCTTTACTGTTATTCTCTGTAATGTTGTTTTCAACCATTTTACATTTATTGGATAAAAATTTAGTGTGGTTTTCCAATGCTATAATCATATTTCTCTTTTCATGTCCAATAGAACTTTCTGAATTAAAAAAATTAGAACATTTATCATTGGCTTCTACTTTCAATTCTAAATTATCAACTGATTCATCTGAAAAAATAACTTGTAAGTTTTGTAGTCCTTTGTAATTTTTTATAATATCTGTTTGATATGAGATGATTGATGGAATAATATTTGTTTTTATTATATCAATTAATGTTTCTGCTTCTACTTTAATTATATTGCAATATTGTTCTAATTGGTAATGATGTCTAGAAAATATTTCTGATGGTGTTAATACTTCCATTTCTGTAAAAAGGTCGATGTTTTCTCTTTTAACCGTGACATCGAATGCTTCGACTGCATTTTCTATTTTGGGGATACCTAATTCTTTTGCAGTAATAATCCATTCCTTAGAATATCCATCACCATTAAAAATTATTCTTTCTGAATTTAAAAGATATGCCTTCAAAATTTTTATAAGAACATCTTTGTTTAAAGTGTTAGGATCTTCGTTCATTGCTACCATATTTTCATTATATTCCAACATAAAATCTTTAAGTTGTTTTGCTACTATTGTATTTAAAACTGTCATCGGCCTTGCACAATTGGCGGATGAACCTACCATTCTAAATTCAAATTTATTAATATTGTAAGCAAATGGGGAGGTTCTATTTCTATCACAGGTGTCGATTTTAATTTCAGGCAAAATACTTAATATTTGTTTCAATGTTTTTTCTTTTATACCTTCAGATTCCAATCCACACATGGCCTTAAGAATTTTAAGCATATTTTCACCGATAAAAACAGACATAATAGATGGTGGTGCTTCATGACCTCCCAGTCTTAAATCATTAGATGCCATTGCTGTTGAAGCACAGAGAAGTTCTCCATATTTATTAATTGCAGATAAAGTGTTCACAAAAAAAGTTAAAAACTCCAAATTTTCAATTTCTGTATCTTTAGGTGTAAATAAATTTTTACCGTTACTTTCTAAAGACCAATTACAATGTTTACCAGATCCATTTACCCCTTCAAAAGGTTTTTCGTGGAAAAGTACTGTTAAATTGTGTTTTTCTGCTACATCTATTAGTATATTCATAAACAATGTATTATGATCTATAGCAATATTCATCTCTTCGTGTATATGCGCAAATTCATATTGATTGGGTGCAACTTCATTATGTCTTGTTTTAATAGGTATTCCCAATAAAAAACATTCTTTAGCAACATCACACATAAAATCTTTTACTTTGTTAGGGATAACACCGAAGTAATTATAACACATTGCTTGACCTTTGGGCTGTGCCGCGCCCAGCAACGTTCTCCCTGTTATTTTGATGTCTATTCTTGAATCTAAAACATTTTTATCAATCAAAAAATATTCCTGTTCCCAGCCTAATAAGGATTTAAAATTGTCTGAATTATTCTCAAATATTTGAGAAACATCTTTAGAACTTTTTTTCAACACATTTAAGGATCTTAATAGAGGTGTTTTATAATCCAAAGATTCCCCCATTAAATGAAATAAATATACTTGGAATATACAGTATCCCCTTGTATATAAATGCAGGAGATGTTGGATCCCAACTACTATAACCTCTCGCTTCAAATGTATTTCTAAGTCCTCCAGATGGAAAAGAAGATGCATCAGGCTCTTGCTGTATTAAACTCTCGCCACCCATCTCATGGATAGGCCTTGAATTTTCAATATCAAAAAATGAATCGTGTTTTTCTGCCGTAACACCGCTTAAAGGCTGAAACCAATGACTGAAATGTGTAGCGCCATTTTGAATACCCCAATCTTTCATTGCTTTAGCAACACTTGTGGTCAGTGATTCATCCAATGACATTTTCCTTCCAATCATCCCATCCAAACGAATAAATTCTTTTTTGCTTAAATAATCTCTCATCTTTTTCATATCAAACACTTTTGAACCAAATTCTTTAGATACTTGTGGTGAGTACATATTGTTATGTTTGTCTAACATGGACTACTTCTAAATAAAGAAATTTAAAACAAATTAAAACATTCAATCAAATCAGATATCATATTATGAAATATTTGTGATAATCATTAAAGGGAAATATGATTAATTATAATTTAGGTTAAAAAATGGTATATTTTCGGACAAAAAAACTGTTGGAAATGTTTTTCGATTGAAATTTTTATTAATTTTTAAAAGAAAATATTTTTTTAAATCAATGATCTTGGATTGGTAAATAAATCCCATATTTGTATTATATTAGAAATTATAATCAAAAAATATAAAAAAAGATGAGAAGAAAAACGGATTAAAAATATAACCATTGACAATGTAACTTGATTATGACTTGCACAATTATTCAATTATTCTATTAAAGTAATGTTTAGTTGATATAAGCTACAATCTTTGTATTATTAATGTCCCAAGGAATATATTGATAGCAAAGATGCTAGTATTTTATTAAGACTGATTTAATTATGATTACACAATCCGCACAATCCCAATGTTTTAGAATATAAAATAAGATGAGATTTTGTATATCTGTAACCAACTTAGTTAGTACAAGATACACGTATTTTAAGACACTAACAGTCTCAGACCATAGTGAGTTACAACTCGATAAAATATTTTGGCTATAATAAAAGTGTTATTCGAAAAAAGAAATTTTAAATATTTATTTCAATATTTTTTTAATTGTATACCATATATAGATTCTCAATAAATTTCAAATACAAAAATAATAAAACATATTTAATGAATTTTATATATCAAATAATGTATCAGCACCTACTAATTTGATAAAGATAACAAATTTAAAATACTCTGAATTCATTCGTTCTTTAAGCTCGAAAGGTTTTAAAACAACAAACAGTGATTAAAACGATCAATAAATTGCTCAATAATGGCATATACTTCAAAATCTATTTATCCATTAGTTAATTTAAAAGAAATTGTGATGTCAAACAAATAATACCTTAGACTATTTTATAAAAAAAAACTTTTTTTTGTCCTTTATGCAGCATAGAATATTGATAGCGAATAATGGATTGAGTGCTTTAAAGTTTATATTATCAATAAAGAAAATAGATCACAATAAAAAATACAACAAATGTGAAAAATTAAATAAAAAAAATAATTGTGATAATAAAAAAGAACTTATTGATAAAAAATTTTGTGGAGTATCTTTTGATAAAAATGAATTTGTTTTAGTTGGTATGGCGACTTCAGAAGATATAGATGGAAATTATCTTTATATTAATTATCTTGATGAAATAGTACACGTGGAAAGTGGTCCATCTGAAAAAAAATTTGGTAATGTCAAACTTATTGCAAAGATAGCAATAGAAAAAAATATAGATATGGTTTATCCGGGATGGGGACATGCATCTGAAAATTACAAATTACCGGAAAAATTAGGTGAATTAGGTATAAAATTTATAGGACCGAGTAAAGATGCAATGGAAATGGTTGGTGATAAAATTGGAAGTTTAAAATTATGCGAAAAATTAAAAATCCCTACAGTTCCTTGGCAATCAATTACATTTACCAAGAAACATAAACAGGAAAAAAACAATTGCATAAAAGATGTTTTATCCAGTTTTATAGATAAATATAAATATCCAATTATGCTAAAAACAAGCTCTAGTGGTGGTGGGAAAGGTATTACTACTATAAGAAACCATCATGATTTGGAAATGGTAGAGAAAACTCCTGCGAATATAGATGAACTTTTTGTTTGTAAACTAATAGAAGAAGCTAGACATATTGAAATGCAAGTAATCGCAGATAATCATAAAAATGTTATAATATTAGGTGGAAGAGATTGTACTTTGCAAAGAAGATATCAAAAATTAATCGAAGAATCACCACCAGTGATAGTAAGTAAACGAAATAAACATAAAATTAATAACAGTAAAAACGAAGAAGAATTTCATAGAACTGATAAATCTATGAAAGAAAAAAATAAAAGCAAACATGATAATACTCGCGTGTATCATTTAATGAAAAAATACTCTAAAAAACTTATTTTATCATCCAATTACATAGGTGTAGCTACAGTAGAATTTTTATATCTTCCAAAATCTAATGAATTTTATTTTCTAGAAATTAATTCAAGGGTACAAGTAGAACATCCATGCACAGAAATAAGATATGGCATAGAAATACCAGTGATTCAATTACTTATAGCTTTAAATTATAAAATAATTAAAGAAAATATAAGAACGAAAGATAAAAAAAATAAATGTAACACACCAAAAATTAAAATGGCAGAGATGATAATAAAAAAGAAAAAATAAAAGACGAGCCAACGGCTATAAATAATTATTCTAATACAATTATTATAAAAAAGAATAAGACCAAACAACATGTTATTGGTATAAGAATAATAGCAGAGGATAATAACTTTAATCCTGTTACTGGAAACCCTTCCATAGAAACAAACATTTATAAAAAGAATAATATTTATGCATATTTCTCATTATTGAATGGTAAACTAAACAAATACGCGGATTCTCAATATGGACATATTTTCATAACAGGTAAAAATAGAAAAACTGCAATTAACAACTGTATAAAATTTTTAGAAAGTAACACGAACTTAAAAATAAGATATATAGATACACATCTTGAATTTATAAAATATGTCTTACAAAGTAAAATATTTAGAGAAAATGAATATTATACAGACACAGCAGAAAAAATAAAAAACGAATTTATTAATAAAAAAAGACATGATAACATAGATAATTATAAAAACGATAAAGATCTCAAAACAATAAATAATGTTATACCTAATGATTGTATAAATAATGATAATATAATATATTATTTCTGTGTCATATATTATATAGAGAAGAATGATAATGTATTAGATGTAGAATTTAATTATAATGATAAAGAATATAATTCTAAGATATATTGTATAGATAAAAATAATATACTCATAGAAATAATAGATAATAAAATATATACAAGAATTTTAAAATACAATAAATTTAAATCAAAAGTATTAATAGATAATAATATTATAGAATATTACACAGATAATAACAATGATACTAACACATATACATTAGTATATAAAAACAAACAATACATTTTTAACCTATCATCAGATAAAGTATATTCTCCCACCAGTGGGAAAATAACCAATATATTAGTTAAAGATAATGAAACTGTTATAATTAATCAAAAATATATGGAAATAGAAATAATGAAGATAAGAATATATTTAGAAGCTAAAAAAGAAGGAAAGATAAAAATTTTGAAAAAGATAAATGATAAAATAGATAAAGGGGAAGTAATAGCTATTATCAACAATAATTGTGATATGGATAATAGTGGTAATAATGACAAACCAAATAACAATTTGTTTGACAATAGTATAAATAATTATACGTGGAAAGATAGCAAAGATACAAATTATAGTAAGTTATTGTTATATGGAATATATTTCCCTGAATATTATTGGTATATTCCTACAAATATAGAAGAAATTATAGATATAATAAATATATACAGTATAAACAATAAAGGTAAGGAATATTTCACTAAGGTGATAAGTGAAGCTATAAATCTGTTTGAAAATACAATTACAAACAATTCTAAAAACAACAATTCTAATTATAATAATAATTCCGATCAAAATAATCTTATTAACGATAATAGCAATAATATTATGAATATAAAGTTATCAAGATTAAATTTATTACTTCTATCGATAGACAAAATAATAACAAAATATATTGATGATAATATTATTAAATTAAGAGATTTATTAATAGATATAATATTTAAGAGATTGGTATATAAATATAAAAATAATAATAATAAGAAAAATAGTTTCTGTTATATACCTGATATATATTTATATTCTAATAAAATAGATAATCTAACTTATTCAGACAATTATCCTTATATTCTATACAATAACAAAATTATAAATAAAGAAGAAGAAGAAATAATCATAAGAAACCTTAAAGAATATTATAATACATCCAATATAAAAGATGGTAATACAAATATTAAGAATAGTGATAGTAGAGCTACAGATAATACAAAAGATGATAATAATAAAACTATAGATAATATAACAGACGATAATAATAGAAATAGAAATATTAATAATGTGAATAATGGAAATACAGATAATATATTGAGAATAAACAATAGAAAATATAACATAGAATATAAATCCCCATTCAGATCTCTTATAATTTTAAAAGAGCAATATTCTTTTAATAGATTTATATTTTTAAACATTAATGAATATTCCAACAATAAAATAGTAGATATGAAAAATCTATCCTATGCTGTGAATGATGTAATAGCCACTACTAAAATATATATGTATAAAGACAAAAGTGTTAATACATTTATACTTAATATATGTAATATTATTAATAAAAATAATGATATTCATATAAATAATATAGAAAGTATAATAGAAGATAGTATATTTTATTTTAAAAAAATATTTATAGAATGTAAATATAAAGAAGCTATAATAAATTATAAATGTTATACAGAATATAAAGATAAAGGTAAAGGTCTAATCAATTATAAATATATAATTAGATATAATAATGTTTTAGAAGAAAGGTTATATAAAAATGGTATTTTAATTAAACGGAAAATAGAAGGCCGGGTAATAGATAATATTATGGATATAGAATATAAAAATATATTTGTACATCTTATAAAGGTATTAAAGAATATAGATCCTATAGAATTATATTTATACAAAAATATAAATGATAAAGGTGATATAAATGATATAAACGATAAATATAACTTATATGATAAAGATAGTGTATCATACACTTATAAAGATTATATATATAATATTTCTAATAAAATTCATAACAAAGATTATATAAAAAATAATATATCTGCATATAAATATAATTACAAGAATAATATTATTATATTTATTATTATGTCTAAAATATATGCTAATGGATCCTTCTCTTCTGATGAATTAATATTTTATTATTTATTATGTAGAGAATGTAGAGAAAAAGGATATTTAAGAATATTTATAAATGATAATAGTGGGGTAAGAGTAGGATTTAGTGAAGATATGTTAGATAATATAGAAATAAGAGATAATGGTATATTTATAGAAGATGGTAATGATAAAATAGAAGAAAGTGCTTTATATATTCAAGATAATAATGCTAATGTCATTACCACAGAAAAGATAACTCTTACTGATGAATACTTATCTTATAATTCTAAGTTAATCTCCATATTCTCTAACAAAAATTCTGGAAGTGAGAATTTATCTTTATCATCTTTATGTGCCATAGAAACAATAGATGCATATAATTCTATATTCACATTATCGTATGTTAGTGGAATGAGTGTAGGTATAGGTGCATATTTATGTAGACTGGGTAATAGAATTATTATGAAAAAAGATAGTTATATGTTATTAACAGGATATCAAGCGTTGAATAAATTACTTGGAGATAATTATTATAAAAGTAATTTATCGTTAGGTGGTTATGAAGTTTTGGGTAAAAATGGTATAGTGCAATGCGAAGTGATAAATGATATGGATGGTATAGAAGAAATATTCAGATGGATAGAATATTATATAGATGGACAATCTCTCCATACCAAAGAAAGATATGATAACACAAATAAATATAGTAATATGGATGATAACACGAATGAATGCGTAAATAATAATATAGATTTCAATAAAGTAATAAATAAATCTATAGAAAATTACAATGAAATAGAAATCATAGAAAACATAATTGATAAAAACACATACAAAGAATATATGCCAGATTACGCACCCAATATAATAACAGCCAGAGCAAAAATCCAAAACACAACTATAGCAATTATCAGTAGTAAACACCACACCCACAACAACCATACTACCAACGAAGAAAACAATAAATCCACAACAAACACTCAAGACATTAACAATAAAAATGATATTGAATCCAAACTAATGCCACATGTATTACATGCATCATCCTCACAAAAATTCTCAGAATTTATATCACAAATAAATACAGAAAACCTTAATCTTTTGATCATAGCCAATTATAAAGGATTTAGTGGAGGAGATAAAGATATGCTTGATGGAGTATTAAAATATGGTAGTAATATTATCAATGAACTAAAAATATTTAAAAATAAAATATATATTTATATACCACCCAATGGACAACTAAGAGGAGGTACGTATGTAATTTTTGATAAAAATATTAATAAGAATATAAGATTGACAGTACACAATACAGCAGAGGTGGGTGTGTTAGAACCTAGTGCATTGTGTGAAATCAAAGTAAAAAATAAAATTAAAAGTAAATTAGAAAAAATAGTTAATAAATATAAAAATTTAAACAATAATAATAATGATAATAATAACAATGAAGTTAATACTTATAATAATAATCTAAGTACTACTAACAATCATAACAATCATAATGATAGTTATAATATAAATACTACTATAAAAACTATAGCAGAAGATATATGTAAATTACAAGATAATACATTTAGATTATATAAAGATAATATAATAGATGAATACGTAGAAGTAAAAGAATTAAGAAATAAGATTATAGAATATTTTAACCTACCCGATAAATAATAATAAATAATCATTTTAATAATAGTAAAGAATAAACTAAAACTTTTATTTTCGTTAATCCTAATATTTTATTCTTTTAAATATCCTTTTTTTATAATAATCTTAAGGTATTTTTATCTTTGTTAAGGTTGCGCGTAATTTCATACATATTTGACACATACCACAGTTTTCCAATTAAATAAATTTTGATAATATTCTCTAATTATTTTTTCTATATCTTTATTAATTTATATATTGTATTATAAATATATTATCATAACCAATAAATATAATATTATTACAATCATATTATAATTATATCATAATCAATATATCTATTATTTTAATTAAAACAAACATTATACCTTAATGTTATACAAAGATAGAATATTATTAATATCTACTATAAAATTATATCATAAACTTATAAATAAATATATTACAATATATACTAAAGATAATAAAAATGATAAAGATAATAGTACTGGAGGTAAAGATAAAGTAAATGCTAACAAAGGTAATAAAGATACTAAAAATAATACCACTAATAACATTACGAAAGAGAGTATAAATAAAATAAGTAAATTAAAAGATATGATAAATAATTATACTACTACTATAAATAATATTATAGATAATAATAATTATAAAGAAGATATACATAATTTAATAGAAGAACATTTATTATTTTATCAGTATTATAATACATATAAATGTTATAAAAAATATAGATATAATAATAATAATGATATTAGTAATAGAGATGATGATAATAATAGTATGAATAGAGATAATAACAATAATAAAGATGATAATAATGATAACGATAATGATAATAATACTATTACTAACAATCATAATAATATTACCACCAATAATAACAATACTACTAACAATGATAACATAGAATATAATTATTTTAAAGATGAAATAGAAGAAGATATTCTTAAAGGTAATTTTAATTCTCTATTAAAATTTATGGAAGATAATAAAAATATAGACAAATATTTTATTCCTATTATATATTACAATAAAGATAATAATATAAATAAGAATGTAGATGATATAAATGATGTAGATGATAATACTATTAACAACGATCTTATTACCATTATTACTAACAATAACAATAATATTAATAATACATTATCTTTACCGTATAATAATATAAATAATAGTAATAAGAAATATTATACAGTTATAGATCTTAATAATATTATAAAGATACAATCATTTATAAAATTAATAGATTATAATAACATTAATAATGTTATTAATTATCTAATAGATAATGATATGTATGATATAATAAAAGATTATATATTTTTATTAGTACCTGGATTAGTAGATATTATATTTTATAATACAAATGATAATAAGTTATATGGTAATAATTTATATGATAGTAATACTAAGATATATGATAGTAATAATACTACTATTACTAACAACCACACTAACAATTATAATAAGAATACTGCTATAGAACATATAATGGTAAATAATTATAAGAAAATAATATTTATTTATAGGATGTTGAAATATAAGATAGATGGGTATAATTATAGAAGTAGATTATGTAATAGGGTTATGATAGGTATTATAGCTATAAGAAATATTAATTGTAATAAAGATAATAGATATATAAATAAGAATATAGAAGAATTATGTACACTAACCTATGGTAACCACCATACAAATAATAATTATTATAAAGATATTGATGATAATTATAGTAAAGATAATATTACTATTGATAACAATCATGCAATTACTACTGATGACAATCATGCGATTACTGATAACACTATAGATGTATGTTATTATTTTGATAATGCTTATAATAGGGAATTATTATGTCCTACGTGTATACCATGGCTAGATGTATCTTTACCTTATAATAATATTGGTAATAGTATACTTATTTGTAATGGTACTGGTAGGATTATAAATGATAATTGTTTACCTTATATTTTAGATAGTAGATATATTTATTCCGATGAATATATAAAGAATAGTAGGTTATGTGTAGTAAGTGGTAAGTGGAGTATAGGTGAGCCAACTGTATGTTATTTTATATAAATAAATTTTATATAGTATATAAAGTATGTTATAATAATATATAGTATGTTATGGAAGTTTAAATGTAGAGATGATTTTATATAAAATAAAAATTTATTTCTTTTAAAAGAACAATGACTAAATATTGTTTTAATATGGATATAATGTAAATAATAATAACGGTAAGGTGTACAAATAAAGACCTTATAAAGAAGAGGTTAAAGAAGAAACGAAAAGAATAAAACAAATAAAATAATCATTTAATATATTTTAAACCGTTTAAGACCTCATGAAAAAGAAAATTTTTTGATCTTGATTAAAAATAGATTAAAATTTGAGTTATTAATCCATTTATATTATGTATACGTTGTTTTTTAAGATATTTTTTTAAATATGTCCATGTTTCAATGTTTTGAGTGTGTATTTCTTTGTTTTGTGGGCGTACAAAGTTTTCTGCATGTTTAATCGTTTCATGTGCACAACCCAAGTTAGATAGTCTTGAATAGACTTTCCAGCCATCTTTTATTATTCTTGTTCCTACGTTAACATTGTTTTTGATTATTTTTTCAATGACTTCTATATTTCTTTTATTTTCAACATGATAAAATACTTCTTTTGTGTTCCTAGAAATGCCACCAATAACCCAAAGTTGTTTCAGAGATCTTCAAGTATTATATTTAGTTTTTGAGACTGCTGTCTCATCGATTTTTATTATGTCATATATCCACCTATTTTATTTTTTTATTTTTGATTGCAACAGGTTTTAATTTATTTATTATGGAATTTATTACTCATACTTAATTTCGTTTCTCTATAATACGTTTATGTATAGATTTTTTACATATTTCTAATAATATTTGAAGTATTTCGTAGATAAAAATTTTAAAACCATCAAAAAAACTGTTTTTTTCTTATTAATATGGTGTTTCTCTTGGATTCTAGGATAGAACATCTCTATCTAAATAGTTCTATCCACTCACCGCATTCGATTGGCATAATCTTTTTACATTTGGGGCATAACCTTTTTTATGAAATTAATCCATGATTCTAAAACCAACAAAAAAGCTCATATAGGTTTTTAGATAGATCGTATATTTATATGGATATTTTGCGTGTTGCAAACATTTGGGTTTGTTTCTTTATAGGGTTTTTTTGCACACCTTACCAAATTTTTATAATAAATTAAAAGTTAAAATAGCTAAATATCATTTTCTAAAAATAAGTAGTTATTTAATTATTTTCTAAAAGATTATTTTCTTTTTACATTTATAATTTTTTCTCTACATTTATAAAACCCCCTATACCCTTATAATAATATTTCTATGTTAAAAAATTTAGTATTACTCTATAACAGACCATCATCTATATTATGTTCATTTAATAGTTTTAAAATATCATATCTCAATAAACTATCTTATCTAGATGATAATATGTTAGAAATATATGAAATAGCATTCTATCTATATTTCTATCCCAATGATAAAAAATATATTTATAATAACAATAAATTAGATAAAAATATATCTACTAACAGTAAATGCAGCAAAGGATTAAATAATAACAATAAAATGGATAACAAGATATCTAATAATAAGAAATATAATATACGTTATAAAAAAATGGTAGATATGGCTATAAAAGAAGTTAAAGATAATTATAAAAATAATATAAAAGAAGTAAAACAGGATAGAATTATATGTGGATTATATAGAATTAAATAAATATAATGGTGTAAAAAGAATATAAAAATATGTTAAACATACAGTAATAATAATAACAGCAATAATAAATATAATAATACTATTACTATAATTTTGCTATTACTTATAATAAATTTTTATTTATTTTAAAATCTTAATATATCAATTACTATTTCTATATTCTCTTCTAACCTATCCATTTCTCTTCTTTTTATTATTTCTTCTTTTACTTCTTTTTTTATATTCCATTCTATTCCCCCATGTAAAATAAGTCGTAAATGTATGGTATCGATTTTATATAAATTTATAATGTCTTCTTTTTCAATGTCTGTAACCTCACATCTTTCAATTTCCAAGTATTTTAAATTATTTAATTGTAAAAAAAATTTTAAATTGTTGATCAAACATTTTCTTATGGCTAATTTTTCTAATCCAATAATATTAAATACTGGTGGGAGGCGGTACATGTATCTGGATAATTGTAGGTCTATTTCTAGATTTTTTAGGGTTGGGATATCTTTTAGATTATCGTAGAAAGATTCATAGATGGTATAAGATGTTTTTGAAGAGAAAATGGATAATGATTGTAGATTTTTTAGCTGCGAGAAGGTTGGAGAAAATACTTTTTCGGTTTTGCAGTAAACTTTTAGTTCTTGTAATTCTGTCATTTGTTCTATTCCATTCAGCATATTTTCATGATGACAGCTCAATAGAGTAAGAGATTGGATTGTGTGAATTTTAAATATATCCAGGACAAATTTTGGTGACATTCGATTTTTTATTATTCTTAAAGTTTTTAATTTCTGTTTTTCATTTATATTTGATAATGGAAATGATGCTTCGGGTGGTATTGAAATGCTTACGTTTTCTAAAGAATAAAATGTACCTGGTAAAATATCAGATATATTATTTTCTTCTATTTTAACGCGTTCTAATCCTTTTAAAGAATTTAATTGTATTATTGTCACAATTTTGTTATTGGATATATCAATAAATTTTAATTTCTCTAAACGTAATATAAAACTTGGTATTTCAGAAATATTATTATTTCTTAGATTTAAATTTTCAATATTACTATTAGTATTTAAATCCATTGTAATATTACCCGTTGCATTATCTTTAAAAGATAGAGTAGTAAGACTTTTCATATGAAATGCACCCTCTAAAATATCTATTTTTTCAGAATATGAAATTTCTTTATTTTTTGAATTATCGAAAAAATTATCAAGATTTAAAGTCTTTATATTCATAGTTGTAAACGATTTTGGTATTTCTCTAAAACAATTAGATCCTATAAGCAAGCATGTTAAATTATCTAGCTCACAAATTGTTCTAGGTATCTTATCTATCATATTATTAATAAGAATAAGTTTTTTTAATTTCTTTAACTCTATAATTGTATTAAAACATTCAGAAGTTAAACGATTTTTTTCTAAATCCAAAATTTCGACTTCAGAACAGTTTTTTAGTGTCTTAGGTAATTTTTTCATCCTTTTATCTTTTAAATCGATTGTCTTTGCCTTATCATCTAATTCTTCATCTAATTTTTTATCCTTTTTTCTTGGCAAATATACATGTATATGTGGATCATAACTGTTTGCTATATTATTATAAAAATAATTGGTATTATTTGGATTTGAACAACATTCTTCTTCGGAACTAGAGTCATAGTTTATACTAGTTAAAAACAATGGAAAGAAAATATATAAAATATTCATAAAAAAAGAAAATATATTTTGCTTTTATATTTTTATTTTGACGTATACTTATTTTGACATGTTTTTAAGTTGTTTATAATAAATGAAAAAAAGAAAATTTATAAATTCTTATAAATAATAAATTAAAATAAAGTATTATTTGTTTTTAAATTTATTCTAACATAAGTATTATATTATAACTTATATTTCTTGACATATTTATATGTTTTTTTTGAACATAATTGTTGTATATAAATGTTAATAACTTTTATATTATTTGGTTGTAATTTTCTATTCAAGATAGCCCATTTCTACGAGTTTAAGTTAGGTTAAAAATTGCTGTTATTTGACAGTTTTTTGAGAGGCGTAATATGTAATTAAATTCCAGGTCTTTTTTACAATGAAAAATGAAAAAAAATCATTCAATGGAATTAAGTTATTTATATTATTAAAGTAGTTGCTTTAAAACCCAAAAAAAGCCATAAGAAGGTAAGCATCAATAATAATTATATACTTGTTATTTTTCTTTCATACATTGTAAATATGGTGGACTCGATTGTATATAACACTTATTTGAACATAGCAATTGATAAATATTATATTACTATTATCTATAAGAATATCAATACTCTGTAATGTTTTTATTTGAAGATTTTTATTTTTGAAAGAATGTTTATTTTAAAATTAATAAATATCAACTATAATATACTTATAATAATTGAACTTTGCTGCTATACGTAAAAATACAATAGCTTTCTAGTCTAACCTTTAGAATTAAAAACGTTGGGTATACGTATGGCGTTTTCTTCATTTTTTCTTTATTTTTTGTAAGTTCACACGTGGGCAATTAAATTTTTAAATAATCTATTTTTACCTATTTTCAATGGTTCTGTAGATTCATAGATGCGGTTTTTAAGGAATAAAGAACTTTTAAAACCATATATAATTTGTAATTTCTGTTACCAAAATATGTCTAATGTAAAAATAAAATAAAATTATACAGGGAAAGATATTCATGCAATACGAAATTATTAATTATAAAGAAATTTTGTTTATCCAGAAACCGGTATCAATATATAATCTATGGAATCGTATTGGAAGAAACAAAAAAAGGATTAAAAGTAAAATAGGTAAAAAAAAGAGTTATTGGAAGTATATATTAAACAATGGATGTTTAGGGATAATATTATGAGGAAGAATATTGATAAATTATTTGAAATATTTAGATATGAAAATAATGATAATTAAATTTTATTACTAAGAATTCACCTGACCCTTTTTCTGGGAGCAGTACTTGTACAAGTGTATTTTGGGGCAGCAAATGTACAAGATCCAATTTTTTTTTAAAAAAAACTATGTTTTTACTTTCTTTTTGGGTTATGTTTTAAATACAGTTTTTTTTGTGTAAATTTTTCTCCGTTAAGAAATATATTTACCGTACAAATTAGAAAGATATTTCAAGATTACAAAAAGAAACAATGGATTTTGTGTTTTCTTTTATAATTTTTAATATTTCAAAAAAAAAACAAATTATATATTTTTTTTATTTTAGAAAAATCCTTTTTTATATACATTTTCAAATATCTGGCCTTTATATTGTTTTTTGTAACTTATAATGTTACATTAAAATAACCAGTATCTTATTCATATATACAAAAACCTTTATTTGTCATAATGATTGTTATAAAAGAATAAAAAGATTGATCAATATCATAAGGAAAGAAATATTATTTTTATTAAATATATTTTTTAAAATAAAAATTGTGATAATTTATATATTTTCTGAGAAAAGTTTATATGATTTAAGTATGGATTATTAAACAGTTTTTATATTTATAAAACAGGTAATAAAAATTATATTTTTGTAAACGTCAAAAATCCCCTCTCTTTTTTCCCTCCGTCTTAGTATAAATATTGAGTAAATTCTCAACCCCATCTGTTTTGAATGTGTTATCTTCTAATAAATGAATTTTAAAATCTTACAATTCTTGAGGATCCTTTGGTTAAAAAAATGCAATTGCCGCGACAATTATTATATTTCAAAGAGATGAGATTCATTTGGTTCAGTAGTTGTGGAATAATAATCAAATCTTAAGACTAGTGAGTTTGAACTTCTTACTTGTTTAACTCATCATTTTATCTTTTTTTTTGTTTTGACAATATTTCTAAATAAGAAATTCAAATTCACTAAGCTTATGGTTTGGTTACTACCCCACGATTACTGAATCAAATGAATCTCATCTCTTTGAAAAGATTGCTAAATATACTTTTTATGTATTATTAAAAATTAATAAATTTTATTTTTATCAATTTTTTAATTGTTTTATTCCTTTTCTAATTCTTTTATTTTTTAAAAGGATTGAATATTTATTTTTTGATTTTTTTAGAAGTATAAATATTTGAAAAAATTAAACCCATAATGAATAAAACTAAAGTAACAGATATTAGTTCAACAGATGAAAAACGTATAGAAAAGAGATCTATTTTAGAAATAATGCAGCAAATCGATTTTGTTAAAACCACATTTGCCAAAAAATTTTCTGAAAATTTACAATTAACAAAAGTTCCAGCACCACTGTTTGTAACACCAGCATCTGGATTAAACGATACATTAACTGGAATAGAAAAGGCTATTAGCTTTACTACCGCTGGTAAAATAGATTGTACAATTGTTCATTCCTTAGCAAAATGGAAAAGAGAAGCACTTAAACGATATGAAGGAGATATAGATGGTGTATATACAGATATGCTTGCAATAAGAAAAGACGAGGATCCAGAAACGATTAAAAATTCGAGAATACATTCAACTTTAGTAGATCAATGGGATTGGGAAAAAGTTATAAGAAAAGAAGATAGAAATTTTGAATTTTTAAAAAGCATCGTAAGAAAGATTTACAGTGCAGTTTTATCCACACAAAAGGACTTTCATTCTAAATACAATTTTTCAACAAAAAATACACTTCCCGAACAAATTACATTTATATCTTCTCAAGAACTTGAAGATTTATACCCAAACATGACTCCATCCGAAAGAGAATATGAATATGTGAAACTTAAAAAGGCAATATTTATTATGGGTATAGGACATGAATTAAAATCTGGAAAACCGCATGATTTAAGAGCTGATGATTATGATGACTGGTCATTAAACGGAGATATTATTTTATACAATGGAGAAATAGACAGGGAATTTGAAATTTCATCCATGGGGATAAGAGTAGATAAAGATGCACTAATTAAACAATGCAAGATATCTGGAAAGAAATCTAAATTGGACGATTACCAATTCCACAAAGATATTGTTGAAGAAAATATACCATTTACAATTGGAGGAGGAATTGGACAATCAAGATTAACAATGTTTTTGTTGGGAAAGAAACATATAGCAGAAGTTCAATCATCAGTATGGCCTGAGGAAACAATCAAGAAAATGGAAGAAGAAAAATTATTTCATCTTTAAAGACATAAATAAAATTTCGCTTTGATTTATTTGAAAATATTAATTATTTTTTTTTGTTTTTCTACCAGAGGAGAAGAAAACTTTTCACCCGCCTTTTATTAATGTCTTACGATTACCAAAACAGCGGTAATTATACAAAAAGTCGTTATAAAAAATTTTACTATATCATTACTTTTTGTATCACTGTTTTATATTATATATTTTGGATACATTTTATTTATTTAAAGTTGTAGATGTAAGATTATAGAAACAGGAAAATAAAGATGTAATTAAAACCATATATTAATTTTAATTATATTTTTAAAAAAATTCTAAAAATATGTATCAATTATTGATGAAATTTTTTTTTATTTAAACCAATGCACATTATAAATCATTAAATTTATAATAACCGCACTGTCATTTATTTATTTTTAAATTTGTACTTTATTTTTGAAAAACCTTGTATATTACTTATTCATATTAACCATAATTTTAATATTTATTTATGTTAACTATAATTTTAGTATTTACTTGTTTAATTACTATACAGTTACCTTCCCTTCTCATTATAACCATTATTTAAAAGAGATCAAATTTTTTTAAAAACTTTTTTAGTTCTTTTTCATTTTCCATTTCATATGGTCTTAAAGCTAAAGCAGTGATTATATTCTCTGGTTGTTCTTTCCATGATATATAATCATATCTATTTCTTTCAAAAAAATCTTGCAATATACAAATATCTTTTTTTTTAATCTAAAATTAATTAGACGATACTTACATTTTTTACTATTGTTCTCATATTCTCTATATCTTTAAGATAATTAATAGTTTCTTCTATATTTAAAAATTTATAGATTGATGAAATACTTGCATGAGAACATTGGGCTAATAATATACCAGTACTTTGTATAGGAATGTCAGATCTAACAAATATATAATGAATAATCATGGGTATATTTGACAAATTAAAAAATAAAAAGCAAATAATATTGACTATAGCCTAATAAAATAGATTAGTTCAGGTGTAAGTGGTTGAACAATTTAAATAATATAAATAATTTAGATATGTTCGTGTACGACACAAATACTTATGGAACGTGATAAATTTTTAAAATGTTTTATATAAATTATTATTCATTCTAATGAAATTGTTTTAGAAGGAATATTAAATGTTATATAATGAGAATGATGTATATGATGTATATATTACGTATTTGTAATCATCTTATTTTTAGATTTGCAAAAAATAATTTATATACTCAACCAATGAATAATTGTATGTAACGAAAGATATTCGAAATTATATAAAAGTTAAAAAAACAATAAAATATGCGTTATGATTAAATATAGGAGGCTATCATGTATGCGGTAAAATAATGATATAATTAAGATATCTGGTGATAATAAACAACGAGTTTTAATAGCAGAAAAACCATATATCATGGCGTGCGTTTTCAATTAAAAATTTTTTACAAATAATATCGTTATTGAAAAAAATAAAATATTATTAAATTATTTTAAAAATAAAAAATATTTTTATTTAAAGAAAATGGCTTACAATGCAATATAATATTTATTATTATCATATTATTCATATTTTTAATCTTAACTAATATTATATTCATATATTAATACATTATTATAACTTATCCCATCTTTTTAAATGATAATACCTTGGTGGAAACAAAAAAAAATAAGTGATAATTTTTAAATATTTTTTTTATGAAATTTTATTGATCGAAGTTTCTTGAAGCACATCTAAACCTGGACTAACTCGTTTCGCTACAGATATACATTAAGCTCGTTTTGCCCTATGCTCCGGCGTGTTAATGTTTTGCGTATAATACACGTAGCCATTCTTCCCATTTTTTTAAAGAATCCTGGTCCTTTTCTTGGCATAATATTGATCAAGTCACAAATCAATATAGAGATTGGATTACACCAACTAAATATTACTTTAATCTGGTATCGGGGACATTACACAAAGCATAGATAATGTTACACTATAGAACTCAGACCCACTAGACAACCTTTCTCTTCTTCTCTTCGATTTTTTTTTGTTTTAAAAATTAGAATATGCTAGACTTTGGATTTACCACTCCAT
The DNA here is from genome assembly GCA_009660295.1 of Lophius piscatorius. Classification (NCBI taxonomy): domain Eukaryota; kingdom Metazoa; phylum Chordata; class Actinopteri; order Lophiiformes; family Lophiidae; genus Lophius; species Lophius piscatorius. Next base: position 13,107 of record VRLP01002427.1, on the reverse strand, counting down.
GATCACCCAACTAAGCAGATTATAATTTTCAAATAAGAATAAAAAATTATTAATGAAATAAATACATGTATTTGTTATAATGAATGTAAACCATATCTACTTATAATATTAATATAAAATAAACATATAATTTTTAATGAAATAAATGTATAATATATTTTTTATTTATAAAATATGACCTTCAGAGTAACTATGACATAAAAATAATTTCACATAATGTTATCATCATAAGATCTTGAAAATTTAAATTTACAATTATCTAATCTTGTTAATTTTCTATGGGGTAAAAAAAATATTTTTTTTTATTTTAAAATATTCTAAAAATTCTTAATATAAAATGATTGGTAAAGTTAATAGAGTATGTGAAGACATTAACGAAATACAAGTTTTTAGTATATTTAAAGAAATTTATTTATAGTAGAATAATTATAATAACTAAATAATTATTTTATATTATCCATTGTAATTAATATTTCTACCGAAAAATATAAATTATGTATTTACAAAAAAACAATTATTTTATATTAAAATGTTTATTATAATTTTTAAAAGATTTATATTTATTTTTTGTTATTCTTAATTGAATATTATTATATGCTTTATTAGATTATTATTTTATATTTGAGAAATAAGTGGGTGAAACATTTTCTTTTTCTTTGTTGGAAAACAAAAAATAATTATTTAGAAAATAGAATATATTATTTTTTTGAGATGTGTTAGATGTAAAATATACTTGAGTATTATTTGAAGAAAGTTATCGAAATTATAATGAAAGGTCTTTCAAAAATAATAATGACAGCTCAATTGAATACTATTTATGATGTAAGATATTTATTTAATTGTTTACTAGTTAAGTGAATAAGTAAACTAAAAGATTTATTTAAAGTAAATACAATTCTTTTTTATCTTCAAACAATCGCACACATGGAATTTCTGAGGCATTACTTATATTGTTTTTATTCTTATAAATAAATTTGTTATAATCGTATATATTCTTAAGGATTTTGTTATTTTTATAAAATAAACAATATTTTATAGTTTATGGTTTAATTTGTTGTTATCTATTATTCTTTATTATTATTTGATATAAAATATATACCAGTTGGTTTTATTTGCATTCTTAAAAAACTATTTTTAAAAGAAAGAAAAACATGCCCATGAATCCTTACGATGATTTTTTTTCTGACGATGAAGAAACATTTAAAAATGAAAAAATAGTAAAATTGAAATCAGTTGTAAGAGAAAGTTTTAAAAAGAAGAAGGGGAAGTCTAAAACTGTAGAACAATATGATTCTGTTAGAGATAAAATACTTACATCATATAAAAAAGCTGTTATATGTCCTTTAAATAATATGAATACTATGATCTGTGAAGAGCATGGGTCTATGTTTGATTATAAGAGTGCAAAATGTCGAGTAGGAGGTTTTCATGGTCATAAGACTTTGACAAAATATTTAAATTGTTGTGATGATTTAGTGACAATTCTTACGTTTTCCCAACCCTATGCTTTAAAAAATGGTTATAAAGCAAAAGATTTAATTGAAAAGAGAACATCTGCACACATAAAACATCAGTTTCCGGGTTGTTTAAATTATCATGTCGAAATATTGCTTGTAAATTTATTTCCATTAAAAGTCACACTTCCTGTAAAAGATATGGAACAGATCTTTTTTAGTGTTTATGGTTATAAATTTAATTCGATTATAGGCCCAATAGAGAAAATTATCAATGACATGAAATCACCAAATCTTTTTATATCTGTTACTGGAAAACAAAGAATGGTTACATGTATTCCAACACAGTCATTCGATTATTCAGACTTTGGCGATATTAATCTTTTTACAAAAGTACATGAACTTGAAAATTGCATTCTCAAAGATTCCAAATCAATATTTAAAGAAGAAAGTGTTCCAATAAACAAAGAAAATATAATTATTCCATATAATGAAGTACTTGGAGATGTAGATAAAAAACTGGAAGGTTTATTTACCTCATTTGATTTAAATATCCCAAGATATGTACAAAATCCTTTAGCTTTAACAGGATCTACATCTCTTTATCAAAAATGCTATGATACTGAAGAAGGTTTAAAATTTTACTGGGCATTTTTAAGTGAGAATTTACTTTTAGAAGAAAAAGATGCATACTTTGATATCAACACGGATTTTTTCTGAAAATGTTATTGCTGTGAAAATATTAAAATTTATTTATTCCAAAATTTTACATAAAAGACTTTAAAAACATTGCTAATATTCTTTTAGATATTTTGTGATTTATATCTAATGTGTTATTTTTTATTTCTTTCGTATTTTTGAACAATTTATCTACTTCAGCTCTTAAAACTTTTATCATTTTTTTATCTTTTGTAAACAATAAAAAATTGCTTTCTTTGTCTCTACTATAACTTCTTCTATTAAAATTTGTTGAACCTATAATAGTAGCAGCACAATCTTTTTTAAAAGCCCAAAAACCTTTATAATGAAAGGTATTATTTTTTTTATAATATTTATAAAATTTAACAGCCGACTTTTTCTCGGCTTTGCTTTTTTTATGGTTTCCAATATAATAATCGAATATACTTCCATCTCTGTTTTTTAGTATATTTATTGTATCATGTAGATATATACTATACAAATCTACAATAATTCTTTCGATAGTACTGTTTTCATTAAAAAATGTGTTATTTCTACTATCAGGCACTATAACTTTTAAATTTATGTTTTTAAACAATTGAATATACTCTTCAGGGAAATTTATATACGCTGTGGATAAATAATATTCTTTGAAAGAATTTTCAAGTATTAGATATTTTAACATTTCTATTTCAGAATGATATACTGATAATTTGTATGTTAAACCATGTCTTTTATCAGATTTTATATTTTTCTTATTTTCTTCACGAATATAAAAAGTTCGGTTAACTTTAAAATATTCAAAGCATAGGTATGCTGATAATTCGTTACTTTCTACTTTATAATATCGATCTACTCTATTTACGAAATAACTATCATCAAGATTAGCTCCCGTTAAAAATACTTTGTTATCAAAAACATATATTTTAGAATGTAATACATAAAATAATTCGTGAAGAATTTTTGGAAGAAAATAATAGTTTTTAAGATCAATATATTGGATCATAGATGCTATTTCATATTCTTCTAAAAGCTCATAAATTGTTTTTTCTTTATTAGTATAATTATCATGGGATTTTTCGTTGTAATATTTATACAAATATCTTTTACTATTTTCTTCATCTATTCTGTTTTTATCTACAAAAATTTTTGTTTTTAAATTTCTCTCTTTTCTTTTCTTTAAAGCTTTAAAAATATTTTTAGAATATTCTTTTGTTCCCAAATAAAGCGTTATAATATAAGCACTTTCAGATTTTTCTAAATTTTCTATTATTTCATCATAAAATTCTCTACAAGAATTTATAATTTGAAGATTGTCTATATCAATTTCATATTCAGGCATAATGCAATAGGGTCATCTAGATTTAAAGTTGTTTTAAAACAGGCCTAATATCATTGATGTTTTAAATTTAACTAATAATGTTTTTGATTTGATTTAGATACCTATGTTTCAGAAAAAAAATTTTTTGAATATTAAATTATTTTTAAGCATTATTATATTTTCCAAATTCTTTATTTTTTATGTTATATTTAAATAATTTGATTAATTAGCAGTAAATATACATACAGGATGCTATTCTAAAAATTATTACGTAAAATATATTACTTTCCTCTTTTTAACTTTTTAAATTTTAATAACCCATATGAATGCAGTAGTTGAAAATACATCATTTTCTATTTTATTTCCATCTTACAGAATAACATATTTACAATCAATATTACCAGATCTTACAACACTTCTTTCATCCTATTTTATTTCCACAAAACTCGTAGATACAGAACTAACTATTACTACAATGCCACAAATAGAAGATTTGTATATGATTATCAGAGCTAGAGATATGGTACAAGCAATTTCACGTGGTGTATTATTGGAAACCGCTAAAGCATTATTAGATGAAAAGAATCATATTGTTAGTAATATTATAAATATAAAAAAGATGGTACCACAAGATTCTGTATTTATTAACAGAAGAGATAGATTATTAGGACCAAATAACAATACGTTGAAAGCTATTAAGTTATTGACCAAGACAGAAATAACAGTAAAAGGAAAAAGTGTAACAATTATAGGAAAATACACAGGGGTAGAAGAGGCTACAAAGATTGTGATACAAACAATGAATAATATACATCCTATTTATCAAATAAAATATTTAATGGCTAAAAAACAATTAAGCATGGATAAAAATAAAGAAAATGAAGATTGGAAGAAATTTTTACCAGAAATCAAAAAGAAGATAAAAAAGGAGAAAAGAAAGATATAAATATTTTATTGTTTTTTGACAACTTTTTAAAGTATTTTGGATTATTATAATTTTTGTATTTTATATCATGATACAGAAGAGAAAATATACATTAATTATTTGTATTTTTAATTTTTCTAATGTCATACATCATTCTGTCATTTAATTACATTAATTATTTTACATTATATCATTACATTTTCTTTTTACATTAATATTAAAAATTATAAAATAACTTTTCTTTTACAAATTATTTTGTTCTTTTTTCGTAATTTTTAAAGGGTTAAATATATTTCAAAAATTTTTTAAATACAAATCAATAACGATTTATATTTTATTGTATAAATCTGAAACATTCTTTATTTAAATTGTTTATTAGGATATAACAATTCTTATATAAAATATATTTGAAGTATACAAATAATCTATAATATTACTATTTTTTATTATCTTTATTGATTGGTTAAATATGTTCTAGAATATACTTTATTTTCTAGAAAAAGTCAAATATTTTTTTTAATCTTGCATTCAATTTTTCCACCAATCAAAAACTTTATTTGCAATAAAAATAAGCTTAAAACTTCTAAATTTCTTTTTGGCAATATCAACAAATTAATTAATAATTTTCTTGTTTAATTTCTCCTGATTCTCTTTTTATCTTCTATCCAAACACCCCTATGGAACAGAAAATATCTCATGACAAACCAATTTCAGAAGCATCTAAAGAGTTGGTTGATAAATATATAAGACAGCTTTATATAGGCTGTATCAACTCTAATAAATGTGTTGGTATATTTTGTAGGAAAAATACTACAAAAAGTACATTAGTCTCCTTAGCAAGCACACTTGCATTATACGGAGAAATATTTTTATGCGAAAATATTTCTATCGACAATAAATTTAATCACAAACATTATGCGCATAATAATATTACACGCAGTTCTCCTCTTTTAGATTTTTACTTGTGTGTTGTCGAGAAGGTAGGAAAATGTGATTGTAGTCTAAACATGGAGTTGGATAGTAAAACAGAAAAGAAAGGTGGATATGAGAAAATTGTTATTGATACAAATACCTGTTCGACACATACCAAACAAACTTCTTCTTTAACAGATATTCATAATTTTTGTATTTTTCTAGAAAATAAGAAGTTTCTGTATGAAGATATAATACTTCTGGAAGGAATATTTTATCTTTTAATAAAATATAAGAAATATTCTTCATGCATTTTACTTGAAAGAATCATTATGAGAATATTCTACATTATTCTTACAACAGGTATAGATATTAAAGAGGAATATTATATGTATATTAGTGAGTTATTCTTAGATATACAAAGAATATACAAGGAACTTAAAAATGATTTAAATACTAATTGTAATAATATAAATTATAGTCTTTGTAATATATACGATACAAATAGTCTGTGTAATGATAATAATGATAGTAATAGCAATTCTGGTGATGTACAGAAAGAAGGGAAAAATAATTGTACCAAAAACTGTTTATTCTCTAAGGAATTTAAAATTTATGATTTCAATTTCCTTGTAAATACCATCATATCGAAAAGTAATAACGCCGAATTTGGATGTATTCGTACGAACAAGGTATTTGAGGAGTTGTTAAATATCTTACATATCTTATATCTCATAAATGAAAAGCTTAATATTTATGAATATCATACTTTTTATTTATTTGATAAAAAACATGATAATTTAGAAGGTGTAAATACTCACAATACTATAGAAAGAGAAATAGACAATACATCAATAAGAAATAACACCCCATCTAATATAATTAATATAAAAGAGGAATATAGAAATTACAAACTTAAATATAAATCTTTTGTAAACTATCCGTATGTATTGCCATTAGAATTAAAAGCAGAGTTAATAAAATTGGAAAACGGGGATATAATGAAAAACCAATTACAGGATACATTTTTTAGAAGTTTATTTGAAGGTGAAAAGGAACCTTATGCTTTTATTACTGTCGGGCGAGATTCTTTATACGAAGATACAATAGATTTTATTATGAAACAAAGTACTGGTAAGAACAACCAATTGAGGAAGCAAATTAAAGTAATCTTTAAAGGAGAAGAAGGCGTAGATAGTGGAGGAATGACAAAAGAATTTTTCCAATTACTTAGCGAAGAGATAATAAACGATGACAGATTGTTTAATATGAAAAATAATTTTTTAAGTATCAAAAGACAAAACGACAATAAAAAAGAAGGTTTAAAAACTGCTCAAAATTCATATACCATTAAACAATTATACAATGCCGTAGGTAAAATATTGGGAATAGCATTATATAATGATGTTGTCTTGAATATCCCATTCCCTACATTTTTATTTAAAAAGATTCTTAATAAAAGCGTAAGAATGGAAGATCTTGAAGAAATAGATCCGATGGTGTATATATCTCTTATGAATCTTTTGAAAATAGAAAATATCGATGAGTTAAATCTAAACTTTGAAATTACAGTTGAATCTGATACAACAGAAGATCATTATAAAAAAGATTATTATTCCGTAGAATTGATTGAAAATGGTAAAGACATACCTGTAACAAATAAAAATATAAATAAATTTATATCATTGTACGTTAATTACCTCACATATGAATCAATAAAAGAACCATTAGAACAAATAAAGAACGGATTTTTCGATATAATCAAACACTCAACAGTCTTATATTTACAACCTATAGAATTAGAAAGAATAATAGTAGGAACATACTTTAATTTAGATTCAATCAAAGAAAATGCAGTGTACAATGGTTATACCAAGAATTCAACCATCGTAAAACATTTTTGGTCTATCTTTGAGAATTATTCCAGTGACAACAAAAATAAACTTTTAAAATTCATTACGGGACACGATAGAATACCAATATCAAATAATCCATTTACTATTGTTATAATGAAGAATGGTTGTGATACAGACAGATTACCATCATCACAAACATGTTTCAATACATTTCTACTTCCAGAATACAACAGCAAGAAGAAATTGAAAGATAAACTAGATATTGCGATAAATATGACCAAAGGGTTTTATTTGCTTTAAAAATATTAAACAAATATTTCTATAATTTTTTTTATTCTATAAATTTTTTTTAAGATTACAAATCTAACTTTTCTTAACGAGTAATGGATTATAATATTTAAAATATTCATTTCTTTTATTGTTATACATTTCCTTTGAATATTTTTAAAATTAAATATTACTTTTAGTTTAAATAATATATTTCTATTATTATTAAAATGTTTAGCTATTATTTTATTAACAAGATATGGATGATATGCTAGAAGTACCAATTGTTCATCCAATCTTAAATTAATATTTTTATTCCCAATAATAATTTCTGCTAATTCACTTATACTACGCTTTTTATCATTCTCCCTATTTTTATATCTTTTTTCTTCCTTCTTATTTTTTACATGTAAAATATATTCTATCTTTATTATTCTATTATTTTTAGAAAATAACATTTTATATAATTGTATAACAATCTGATTATTATAATACACCTGTGTTATAAGTTCATTCATAAATCTATTTTTTATCAACTGTGCAGCTATTTTGTTAGCTTTCTTATATTTGAGTTTCAAAACATAAATTACGTTGATATTATACGCAGAAAAAAAATATGAAAGTAAATGATATATTATTATTTTAAATTCTGCTGTAGTAAGATTGTATTTGTTGTATATAATATTTGTTTTATTGTTCATAATATATTTGATATAAAACAATTCTTCAGTGGTTATGGAGAATGTTTTTAATTGTCGTAATAAATATTTTATAGAATAATTGGTAAATGGTGATTGGGATGGGGTAGGAATATTCATAGTAAGGGTAAAATTCAGATATAAATGTTTAATAATGAAATACAATATAAAATAATATATAAAAGATTAATATTATTGATATAGTTATTTATTATTTGTATTATTTTAAAAATAATAATATATTCATGATATCATTTGATAAAATAATTTATAAATAACTTTGATTGTATAGTAAAATATTAGTAAGAATAAAAAATTTAATTGATTATAATATTAATTCTATTTTAAATGTAATAATAAATCCATATTTCTTAGTATGAATAAATAAATTTTGTAGTATGTTAATAATATACTATTCTAAATAAGATTGGTAAAGAAAAAAGTTTTAACATATTTTAATGTATCAATATATATTTTTTTACTAATGAAACGTTTATTTATCAAAGCTTCTAGCCGGTTGCGGCCTACCATGGTCTGTGACCTTCGGTTCCTCAAGCACATCTAGACCTGGACTAATTTGTTTTGTTACAGATATGCATTAATCTCATCTTACCTTATGCTCCAGAATGTTAGGATTTTGCGTATGGTGCGCGTCGCCGCCCCCACTTCCAGCTCTTAAGGAATTCCCAGCCTCTTTCGTTGCATAATATTGGCCGAGTCACAAATCAATACAGGGATTGCAACTACATCAGCTAAACACTATTTTAATCTAGTAGCAGAGCCGTCATACAAGGCATAGTTAATGCTGCGTTATCGAACCCCTCACCCACTCAACCACCTTTTTTTTCTCCTCTTCTTCTGCTTTATTATTATTATTTTTTGTTTTGAAAATTCTTCTGGATGAGGGATTCGAACCCGCCAGGCTTGGGGTTTGGTTACCACCCCACGACCACTGGGCCAAGCGGGCTTGTATCAATGTATAGATTATAAAAAATATTTGATTAAACTGTTAAAAAATTAAAATATATAAACAGTAACTTGGATCAAGAATCTAGAGCGATGGTTGTTCTAAATGAACAATAATCCCGGGAAATGGATTTTTGGAAATTGAAAGACTCTCATTATCTTTATCTAGGGTTTTTGATTTTTATTGCTTGTGGTGCGTAATGTCGCAAGACTATAATAATAAGTAAATGGCAAACAAAAAATATATCGAAATAATGAACTATTCATAATCCATGAATGAAAATAATTACAGAATTTATTATTAAATAATATTTCTAAAGTGAAAACTAATAAAATCAAATCTTTTATTTATCTTATTTTCTGAAATAAATAATTTCTAGTTCATTTAATATCAGTAATATAGCATTTTCAGTAATATCACTTATCTGTAAATATGTTATATCTCCGTCATATATAAAACAGTCTTTAACTTTTTCAAGATCTTCCTCGTTTATTTTACATATTATGTTAATGATATTGCATTTTATCTTCGTTAAAACATCATCTTTTCTTTTTGTTAAAAACATACTGTGGATATGTTTAATAACATTTTTTATTCTCATTTCTTTCCACCATCTGTATATATAATAAAATCTCGGCACTTTTGTAATGGAAAATTTGGAATGTTATTATAATGTCTATATGTCTTTTCAAAACCAAGTTCCTTTTTTAATATATCCTTCCAATACGAGAAAACATGTATGTTTTGATCGTTATTATCATACGCAGTTACTTTTCTGAGATTATCTTCTTTTATAGTTGCTAAAGATGTTATAAAAAATAAAAATACTTCGTTTAAATTAGATGCGATATTTAGTCCATCTCTTTTATTAGATATTTTAGGCAGATTGATATTATCTAGACAATTATTTTTTAAATATGTATATGCAGCTCTCCATGCTTCTAATTGACCATCAACACATTCTTTAATTCCTCCAAAGGCATAAGTAAAAGTAACTGAAATTAAAGTTTTAGTTTCTTTTTTTATTTTTTCCTGAAATGTAGATTGCTTTAAAATATATTGTATAAAATCATCTCGCAATAATTTTTCATCCTTTTTGGTTATAGTTTTGTTTATTTCGTTTAAAATTTGTTTTTCAAATATTTCAAAAATATTTTCTATATATTTTTTAATTGCATTTTTTCCTTCGATTTTACTTGGAAGATGTTTTGTGTATATATTTTCTTCTTTAATATTTTGGTAATATGCTTTTAAATATAATTCCAATTGGTCTCTTATATTATTGTTTTGTATGTTTACATAGAAAATCTTATTCCAAAGAGTTATGATGTAATCATATGATCTATCATAAAAAATTATTTCATTTGGCTTATATGATATAAGTTTATCAACATTCCATAAGTAACAATCGGCATTGAAAATATCATCTTCAATTTTATAAACATTCTTTTCCACAATTTTATATATTTCTATAACTGATTTCATATCTAATTTCTTTATTTTTTCAACATTAATATTTTGTAAATAAGAATTTGGAAGATCTAATATTCCAACAAAATCCTTTGGTGCTGTATTTGAAAGATTTATATCATCTATAATAAGACTTGTCACTTTAAATGTTTTAAATTCTGGAGGTAGGAATAAGAGATTATTCCCACTTATATATAATTCTTTTAAAAAAAACATATATAATATAGTAGAATTTACTGTAGTGAGTTTATTGTGCCTTAAATCTAATATAGTCAATTCTTTTAGTGATTTTAATCTATTTGGTATTTTTTTTATTTTATTATCAGCAAGATTCAAAGATGTGAGACACTTATAATCAAATATTTCATTTATAAATTCTTTTAAATAAAATCTATTTATCGTCAAATTTTTAAGAGTATTTTTATCGGAAATATTATCCAAAAAAAACAAACTTGGTGATAGATGATTATCCAACCTTCCATATATTTCGATGTTGTTCAATATTGGTAATTCTAATTTTATACTTTCTAACTCTATATTTTTAAACATAGTAACAATATTTATAGAATACGGTAAAGATAATATTAAATCTCGTATATTCTTAAAATTATTGGAGTTTATTTCTAATTTTTTTGTCACATGTAAATCTAAATATGTTAAAGAGTCTATCTTTATATTTTGAGAGATATAAAAACATTCACAAGATATTAAAAGGTTTTCTAAATTATTAAAACATTGTGAATAATATATTTCAAAACCATCTATTTTGTTATATTTTAGATTTAGATATACTAAGGATTTCAAAGCTACTAATTCATCATTAAACTTTATATTATTAGAAATTTCATTTGAACTTAAATCCAAGGTTTGTAAATTATCTAATAGATTTAAACACTTCGGATATTTTTTAATACGATTATTTTTTAAGTGTAATTCTTTTAATTGTGAATTTATATTAAAGTTATCTGGTAATTTCTTTAATAAATTGTTTTCACAGAAGAACATCTTTAACTTAGGAAGAAAAAGCTCGTGAGATATGGATTTTAAGTTATTATTTGAAATATATAATTCTTCTAAGTTCTCTAACATGCTTACTTCCATTGTAAATTCATAAGCACTTTTTGAAATATTAAAAAAATTCTTAAAATACCCGATATTTTCTATATTCAGAATTTTTAAAAATTTTAAATTAAAAAGTTCATCTGATATAATTGTTATAGGATTATTACTTAAATTTAGATATTTTAATTTTTTAAGTTTACTTATCTTATCGGGTATATTTATTATCTTGTTATTCTCGAGATTTAACTGTTCTAAATTTTGTAATGAAAACACTTCTTCTGGTATTGTTGAAAAAGAGTCAAAACTCAATTCAAGATAGTTTAAATTGATAAGCTCACCAAATCTCTCTGGTAGTTCATCAACATCTGAGTGAATATAATATATTTTATCTAATTTAGAAAGTTTGTAAATATCGTTTGGTAACATAATAATCTGTTCTTTACCATCAAGAAATAATATATTTTCATTATCAAAATTTATAGTAAGAGAACATTTACTATCCGATCCTTCGAAATTATTTGCGCGTTCTATAAAGAATCTAAGTGATTCTAAATTAGCTTTCCCTTTATCATTGTTTCCTCCTACAAAACGGCGTAATTGTTTAAAGTTTATAGCGTCTATGAAATATATCAAAGAGAAAAATAGTAACATGGTAATAAATATAAATTTTGTTTTTATGATTTAAACATTTTGACAGTTGACATATATTTAACCAAAAACTTTATAAATATATCAAATAGTTGTTATGTTTTATTTGCTTTTTAAACTATTTTATAACTTTATATTTATCTTTTTGATAATGTTAATTTAAAATATCAAATGAACACGAACAATATTATTTTACTTTTAACTATGATAAAATTATAATTTATTGATGTAAAATAATATAATATTCTCACATAAAATAAAGAAATGAGTTCAAACATATATCAATCAAAAATATCTAAAGTTACCAAATTTTTTTAAACGTTTGATTAAACAATGACATTATTTGTGTCTAAAAATAACAATGCGCTTATGAAAAATTTAATGATTAGTGATTTATAATGAACATTGGTTTAAATAAATATTTTTCTATTAGTAATTCATACATATTTTTAGAATTTTTAGTATTTTTTAATTATTATTTATTTAAGATATAATTAAAATTTTCATCAATAATTCATATATATCTTTATTTTCTTATTTCTATAATCTTACATTTACAACTTTAATTAAATAAAACGTTGATACAAAAAGTAATGATATAGTAAAATTTTTTATAACGACTTTTTGTATAATTACCGCTGTTTGGGCAGTCGTAAGACATTAATAAAAGGCGGATAAATGTTTTCCTCTCCTCTCGTAGAAAAACAAAAAAATAATTAATATCTTCAAATAAATCAAAGCGAAAATTTATTTATGTCTTTAAAGATGAAATAATTTTTCTTCTTCCATTTTCTTGATTGTTTCCTCAGGCCATACTGATGATTGAACTTCTGCTATATGTTTCTTTCC